>CAUYPK010133826.1:0-164903 GCA_963574355.1 Loris lydekkerianus | reverse complement strand
GTTACACTGATTGCATTTTTTAGGTAAAGTCCCTCTTACAGTCGTGTCTTGCGCCCAAAAGGTGTGGCACACACCAAAGCCCCACTCCCCTCCCTCCTTCCCTCTCTTTGCTCTTCCTTTCTGATTTCAATTCTTTTTTTTAAGCAGGAACTCAACTTTATTGCATCAAGCAGCCCTCAATAAAAAAAAAAAAAAAAAAAAAAAGTCAGGTAGCACCCGTGGCACAGTGGGTAGGGCCCTGGCCCCATATACCGAGGGTGGCGAGTTCAAACACAGCCCCAACCAAACTGTAACAAAAAAATAGCTAGTTATTGTGGCAGCCGCCTATAGTCCCAGCTACTCGTGAAGCAAGAGAATTACCTAAGCCCAGGAATTGGAGGTTGCTGTGAGCTGTGTGACACCATGGCACTCTACCGAGAGCGATAAAATGAGGCTCTGTCTCTATGAAAAAAAAAATGTTGAGATAGGATAAGGGAGAAAACACAAAAATGGTTTTTTCATTGTTAATGGCTGAAGATGAAAACAACCACTCAAAGATAACATCAAGTAGTAAAAGTATATTTAACTGTGTGTTAGGGCTCTCTAGAGAAACAGAATCAGTGGGATTGATCTATCTATTCATATGTCTTATCTCGAGAGATTGATTGTGTAGAATTGACTCACATGAGCATGGAGGCCTATAGAAGCTGGTATTGTGGTTTAGTCCATGTCTGAAAGCCTGAGCACGGGGGGCTAGTGGTGTGAGCCTGGGTCCAAGTGTGGGAAGAAGTGAGGTGCCCTAACTCTGGCAGTGAGGTGGGAAGGAAAGGTGTCCTCACTTCCTCTGCTTTTATTCTGTTTTGGTGCTCAAAGTATTAAACAGTGCCTTCAGAAAGGGGGTGGTCTGCTGAGCCCATTCTAATGTTGACTCACCTAGAAACATCCCCATAGATACACCCAGAATAGTGTTTAATCCAGGCATCCCTGGTCCAGTCACAGACTGCATAAAGATGAACAATAATAAGGACACTATTTCACTAACTAGTCAGGCCTTCAACATAGAAGATATAATGAGGACTATCTAAAACAGGAAAATGTAGGTACGGTATAATATTAAGCTGAGTTGTATTAATAAAAGCAAGCAGGGCAAAACGCACCAACTTTTCTAAATATCAACAGAATTACATATAAGAAAGTAAACAAGTTTAAAAAGGCCACAGAATGATGTAGTTTTCAAAGCTATAAAACAGAATGTGTAACCACATGAGACAAGAGAAATAAAAACATACGTCAAAATATAAATGGTCAGTCTTCAAAGGAAAAGACTTTCTGATTGAATTGCGAAGCAAAGCCAGAAAAGTTAGAAAATATAGGATGCAAAGGCAATCCAGTAGTTGCAAACATAGAAAGTAGAAGCTGTAATCTTGATGTAGTTAAGTTTGAGTTCAAGCTGTAAAACATCACAGAAAATAAAGATAGTTAATTTTCGGTTGCAAAGTACCCAATAGCATGACACTGCTATTCTGAAGAGGAAGAATGAAGAGATATTTGAGGGAGATTGTCACAGATACCAGTAGTAGGGGAATTTCTTTTACTTCCTAATCCATGATATATCAGGTAAAGAATAATGGAAAAATAAAATATATATAAGATATAAAATACATATTTTATATATATCTTTGTAAAACTCTTATCCCTCAAACTAGAGAACATACTCTTTTTAAAAAGTGTTCATAAAAAAATTCAAAAAGATTAATTAAATATTAGGTAATAAAGAGAATCTTTTTTTTTTTTTTTTTTGGCTGGGACTGTGTTTGAACCTGCCACCCTTGCCATATGGGGCCGACGCCCTACTTCTTGAGCCACAGGCGCCACCCATAAAGAGAATCTTTAGATATTCAAGTAAGTAGAACTAAACAACTTCTGATTGTGATGTGATAAAATTTTAAATGAGGAAGAAAATGAGGCATCTGTAGTCCAGCTACTTGGGAGGTGGAGGCAAGAGATCACTTAAGTCCAAGGGTTGGAGGTTGCTGTGAGCTGTGACACAACATCACTCTACTGAGGGTGACATAGTGAGACTCTTTCTCAAAAAATAAATAAATAAATAAATAAATAAAAGAAGAAGAAGAAAACCAGAACAAGAAAAGGCTTCTAACACTTGGACGTTAAAACACAAAATAAAACAAAAACAAACAAACAAAAAACCAACAGAACAAAGCACTCTATCTTAATTCTTTGTTCAAAGAAGAAATATAATTCAGAAGTGCAGAAAATCTAGAAAATAATTTTAATGAAAACACTTCTCATCAGAGCCTGTGAGAAAAATCTAAATTCAAGGGTTTAAATATTTATATCATTGAACAAGAAAGCATGAATATATATGGATTAAACCTTTGGCTCAAGAAGTCAGAGATTGAAAATAAAATACACCATAGTAAAACAAAAGGTAGGAATTTGTAAAGATCAAAGGAGAATAGGAAAGTGAAAAATGGTAGAAATAATAAATAAGGCAAAAATGCCTGTTATTTGAAATAAAACAAATAAAACATGAATTATTAGCAATTCTAATAAAAAAAAATAGAAAACATTGCCACCCCAAATAAGAATAAATACTAATTACCTTGGCGTTCTTGACTGGAAGAGGGGGCATGAGAGAGCTTTCGTGAGTGCTGAGAATTCTTGACCTCAATGGTGGTTTTATTTGGGTGTCAACTTGTGTACCAGGCAGTACACGTGAGAGTCTGGCACTTTACTCTGTGTAAGATATACCTCAGTGTGAAAGAAAGTAAATAAAAGCAAAAATAAATAAAAAGTCTAAAAAGAATTAAGGTCTACCTGAATTCTATAAAAATAATTAAGAATTATATCACAACTTCATTTAAGTAAATTTAAAAGTCTGCATGAAGGGAATAATTTTTAGGAAAATATAATCTATCAGTACTTCAAAAGAGAAATTTTAAGCAGAAAAACAATTATAGAATAAAGTTGTCACAAATTTGATTGGTCTTCACAAATTCTACCAGATCTTCAAAGTACAGACATACTCAGCAAAATCCAGGTGGGTGATGTAGGGAGTGTCTGTGCTGACACATTGGGAATGAACTTCAGCAGCACATGGAAGTGTGCTGTGCTGTATGGGGAAGGTTTTATTCCAGGACCAGCCTGTTATATTGATTTTAGGGTTTCACTTTATGGACTAGCCTTTCCATAGTTGCTGAAAGGGCATTTGACAAAGTCCAACATTCAATCTTGCTTAAAAACTCTTAATAAAAGGTGAAAAATGGGTAATTTCTCAGCATAATAAAATATAACTATTTCAACCCAAAGTTGACCTACCATAAATAAGGAACTATTTGATCGGTTCTGGGAGCCACTGACAACCTAAGGATGTCCAGTATCACAAGCACCATTTTCTATCATTCTGGAGATACGGTCATCACAGATGGGGAATGAAAATAGAGACTAAGTCTTGGAAGAGGGGGGACTAGTAGGATCAGGTACCCAGGGAATCAATTGAAAACTGCCATAGTCAGCCTGAACCTAGGACAGGTGGGAAACAAAGTGTTTAACTTACAAAAATAAGTTAGATAATAGAAGAAAATATCCCCAGTGATAGCAGCAGTGAAAAGGTAATAAAATAAAATAACCAAGACTAAAACCTTTAGGCAACATGCAAAATGTGTGTGAAGGAAACAATTTTATAAGTTTTCCAACATCACAAAGGCGAGGTGCAAATGGAAAGACACAGTATCCTTGCCCAGGAGCGAGCCCCTGCAGATGGTGACTCTCCCAACACTAGTTTTATTTATTGATTGATTGATTGATTGATTGATTGAGACATAGTCTCATTCTGTGACTTGGATAAAGTGCCAGGATGTCCTATGCCTCAGCCTCCTGAGTAGCTGGGACTACAGGTGCCTGCCACAATGCCTATCTAGTTTTTCTTTATTTAGTAGAGACAGGGTCTCGCTTTTGCTCAGGCTGGTCTAGAACTGAGCTCAGGTGATCCATCCACCTCAGTCTCCCAGAGTGCTAGGATTATAGGCAAAGCCATTGTACCCAGCCACAGTGCTAATTCTTAAATCTAATGTAATCCCAGTCTTTGGAAGGAGTTTTTGTTTTGTTTTGTTTTGTTTTGTTTTGTTTTTGGTGGAGTTGAGTTGTAGACATAGCAGGCTTCAGGTACTTGGGAGGCTTGGGAAGGGGATCTGGGGCAGGTTTCAGGCCCTACCACACAGGCAAGGCCTGCTGTCTTTGTCTTTCGTCCTCCACGCAGACCACCAGCATCATTCACACTCCAGGGCTGCTCCAGGCCCACTCCAGGGCACGGTCAGGACCTACCTGCCATCCTCTCGTCTGGGCCTATCTGGGTGTCAGCTGGGCTCCTGGCTGCTGGTCCATACAGGTCAGCCCCCTTTACAAGTTGTCATGTGCTCATTGGCCTGTTAGGGGCTTGTCCAATGATCATGCATGTTCTGTTCTTTCTTAGATCTGGTAGCATTGATTGAGATAATTCTTGGTTTGTGGCTTTTGTGAGAAAAGATCCATTCAAGGGTGTTTGCGTTTGGGTTTCCTTTTGTTTCTTAAATGTCCCTATGGCTGGTACTCTCTCCAGATGCCCACAGCTGGGTGAGTCTGTGTTCTTGCTGTTATGCTGCCCCTTGGCAGCTGCACCTTTCTGGGAAGCCTGCACAGAGGGAGGGCCAACCTCCTGTGTCTCTCCTCACCTGGAGATCTCTGGATTGTGTGGCACTGTGTGGCAGTTGTTTCAGCAGGTCCAGACTGCAGAAGGTGGCAGAGCCGAGCACTCCTGCCTGTGGGTTAGGGTCTTCCTTGGACTGTTTCAGCATGGCCAAGGGCTTGCATATTTCCCAAAGGCTTGAGTCAGCCTGGGTCACGTGCTGATGCCACGTGCATGCTGCGCACAGCACATCTTCGTTCACCCTCCTTTTAGGCCCCTGTCAACCCCCCGCCTAAGGGGCTGCTTTCCTCCTCAGGCTGCTGGGAGGCTGCGTGGCTGCCCTGGTGCTCTCTGGCCATGCTTAGAGGGTGCTACATGGGTTTGTTCTATCCCCTGCTACCTATTCTCTTCTCTGAGTCCATGCTCTACACACCTCTTCGCAGGTCTTCTCCTTCCACTTCCCTGGGTGAGGGATGAGCTGAGTTTGGGATAGATGGGTCTGGTTTGAGCAAAGTTCTGACTTGGGCTGGGAGCCGGGCAGGTTACCTGCCTGAGCCTGCCAGGTTCTGTCCATAAGTCATCCCCTTGTGATTGACAGCACTGTACAGAGTGAGGGAATGTAGCAAGGTTCTATTCAATCCAGCCGGTAGCTGCCTCACAGTCCAGGACAGGACATGAAAGGGGCCTGAGGGAGGAGCTACCTTCACATGTGGAAAGTTGAAGGCTTTGTGGGGGAGACATCTGGAGCAGGGAATGTTTGAACCATACTAGGCTGGAAGCTTCTTGGAAGCTGTCCCTAAGGGTGCACCTTCTCTGCTTGCTTCCTGTCCCACTTCAGGTCACAGAGCTGCAGTGACTTCCTGCTCATCCTGGGACAGGAGTTGGGGAGGAGATAAGCATCTTGTGCCCAAAAGCTCCATATTAGGACAAGGTGGGGGAGAGGGGCAGCAAGCTCTGGAGGCTGCTCAGGTGATGGAGAGGAAGAAGCAGGGCAGGCTGGGGCCTTCAGTAGAGCCGGAAGTCTATGGTGTGGGTCTGCAGACGCCTCCCCATAGTGTATTTGTACTTAGTAACTTCATTTGCCGCCATTTTGGAAGTGGAATCCCAGGATCAGAGCGGTGATGTCACATCCCTGAGGTTGCAAAAACAGCAAGTGGCAGAGAGAACATGGTGATGCTAGGGTTGCTCCTTGTGGCCCCTGTGAATTTGCTAATCTCTTGTCTTCTGGCCAGCGAACAGGGCTTATGAGCTCAGTGGCCATGAGGGGAGGACCTGAGGGCTGGGCTGATGCCAACCAGAACCTAGTCCAAGGACACTGACCCTAAGCCTGCAGTGGCTGGTGGGGCCTTAGTGGTGTTGGCATTCAAGAGTACCAGGGTGGAGGGAAGGGCCCTGGGACACTGGAAAGGCCAAGAGGCTGCTCTGGGCAAATCTGCCACACCAGAGCTGGGGCTGTTGCCTGTGTGGCCCAAGTCTTTATAGCCCCTTTGCCGGCAACACCCTGTCTGCCGTGTGCGTCCTTGACCCTCTTCCTCAGGCCTGTGGTCCATCTGATTTGGCCTCTCCTACCCAGATTTAAAGATCTTCATTCTCTTATGGGCCATATCAGCTCCTCATGCCAATCTATTGAGAAATTTGAAGTAGCAAAATAAGTAAAATATTGTACCATTAAAGCGATGATACAATAAGAGTGTGTTCCTGCCAGTGTCTGTCCCCCTTCTCCAAGGACGCTGATGTCCCCAAATGACTATGTGAGTCTGTTGCTGCTTTGGAGACAGAAGCCGCCAGAGAAAATTTGTGTTTGCACAAGTTTGATGCTTTGTGGCTTGGCTGCTCCAGCCCAGGATAGGGTTGCTGCCCAAGGGGCATGGGCAGGGCTTGGGCTAAGGTTTTCAAAAGCCTCTAGCTCCCTGTGTCTGGCTGACTGATTGTCCTGTTTCCTTGTAGCTGGAGATGGAGCTGAAGATGCTGCAATCCCAGTCGAGCTCTGCTGAGCAGAGTTTCCTGTTCTCCAGAGAGGAGGTAGACTCGCTCAGGTATGTCCCGAGGTGGGGTGAGGGTACACATAGACCTCCTGCTCCACTCTGGACCTGTAGCCTTGGTACCTTTTGCTCCCTTTCACACTTCATTAACAGCTGGAACCTGTTGGAATCTCTTCCAACATTGCTTTCCTGGAAGGTATTTTCTTTTAAATCACATTTCATCCACTTAGGTTTCTTTGTGCAGAGACTCTTGTTCCCAGCATGTAGGAAAGTGTAGAGTTCCTGTCCCAGGGCTGCCTGGTGGGATTTGCCTTCATTGCCAGCAAAGCAGTAACACAGGGTAGAGGTGGCAGAAGGTCTGTGGCCATGGTAGTTGGGAGGATCACAGCAAGTGTTTTCAGAAGACAGTCACTCAACAAATGCAGTGGCCAGGCCAGACCTCTAGTGGAGCCATCAGTCCATGCCATGAGGCAAGTTGCTATTCTCCACCACTGCCCTTGCCTCAGCATGTCCTATCATCTCTGTTCCTTCCCAGCACCCAGCACTGGGTGAGAGGGGCCAAGGGACAGCCTGGTGATCTTTCCTGGCAATCTTCATGCTTCCCTTTGCCATGGAGACACATCAAGTGGCATAAATAGGAGACTTCTGGTGAAGCTGTGGGCAGAGCTCCTGGCTCACCCTCCTTGCCAGGTTAGCCCTGCCATTTCAGCTTGTGGTTGGAAGTGGCTATTGGCAGTTCACCCATGTCCTACTAGAACCTCTCGTAGAAGTGGTGGCTGTGGATGCAGACCAAGTGTGGCAGGGCAGCATGTGGCTCCAAGGCCTTCAGTGCAGTAGCCATCTCTGCCCTGAGCATCTGCGACAGGCCAGGCACTGGGTGTCTAGAGTTTCTCCTTGTGGTTCAGAGGAGATGGGCTGTGTGAGCCCAGATAGCTCCAACTTTATTCATTCACCGTGTGATGGGGACTGTAGGATGGATCCATCGATGTACAAAGGTGGAAGGAGAGTAGCCCTTCTGGGCCAGGCAGCAGCTTAGAGAATAGGCTTTAGTCCTGGAAGACCAGGCCAAGCCCTGGTCCTGTTGCTGAAGTGGCTTTGGCTATATTAGACTTACCTCACATCAATCAAGGCCAGGCAGCCCCGACTCTGCAGGGATGTAGGAGCAAAGCAAGACCAGGTACCTGACCCCTTAGTCTGGCCCTCACTCAGCAGGTGTCTGGCAGATGGCAGCTCTGGTCTCTTCTAGCTTTGAGGTTTTCTCCAAAGTGTTTCTTATGCGTGGACTGTGACATTAGAAGTAGCCTTTTGAGGGGCCCACCAGATTCTGAGGTGTTTGTTTTGCTTTTATTCAGCAGTTCAATTCAGATGCTGTATGCTAGGGGCACGCCCAGGGTCGAGCAGTGAGGCTGCAGAGTGGTAAGCACAGACACATGTTCTCTGCCTTCATTCATTCATTGTGTGATGGGGACTGTAGGATCATGGCTGTATAATTACAGGCTGAGAGGTGCATAGCAGAGCCCACAGGAGTGGGTGGCATTAGGCATAAGGAGAGGCTCTCCCAGGAAGTGCATCTGTGCAAAGACTCTGGTTAATTGGGTGGGGCTGAGAGCTGTGTGAAGGTGAGTGTGGGAGGATGGGCCATGCCGTCAAAGGGACAGAGTGGCATGGCAGCCGGAGAATAGGCATGGGTCATTGGGAGGGTTTTAGTCATTTTCTTATGATCTATGTGAGGTTGTGGGGTTGAGGAGCACATGGTCAGATTTGCAGCTTTAGCCTCACTGGCTGCCAGATTGAGCAGAGGGAAGAGGAACTTGGGAGGGGTGAGTATCTGTCCCCCAGCCAAGTTCTAATCAAGCCATTTGCTATGAGATTGCCACCTGTGAGCTGAGGTTAGCTGTAGCCATGCAGAGATGAATGAAGCCTCCTGCACACACCCCAGCATGGGGAAGCCACCCCAGTCCCAAGATAAAGATGCTCACAGCAAAGAGGGAGAGCTGTAGGCCTCGCAAGCAGGCAGCATGTGAGTGGACTCTGAGAAGCAGCAAACAGCTGTCCAGGCGGGGCAGAGTTGCAAGGCCAAGGCTGGGAGAAGGGGCAGACAGCCTCCAATGTGTGTCTGCTGCCAGAGCATGGAAGGCCCAGGAAGGGGCTGCACACTGCCATCCCTGAGAAGGTATCCAAGGGTGTGGTGACCATGGGGAGGAGGCCCTGTGTGGTGGAGCATTTTGATGGGCTGACAGGCAGGTGTGGTTGGTACCTAATTGTGTGGTCCTGGATACCGTGGGAGGCAGGTGGCCTTGTGGGAATTGTGTGGCAGTGGAATAAGGTGGTGAAATTTGGGCAGTCAGTAGGTGCGGCCCCCAGGTGTCAGGGCGTCAGCTGAGGATGCTGATGATTGGCTGCTTCTGGGTCCCCATCCACCTGCACCACCCCCGCTGTAGGGCCCAGCAGCATGCTTCTCAGCTGTCCTCACAGAGTCAGGCATTGTTTCTGCCAGGGCTTTCAATACCTAGAGTCTTGTCTGCCGCTGATGGTAGCAAGGCCATGCATGTGTCAGATTTGTGTGGGCTGGCACGCTTTAGATTTATTTATTTTTACAATTTAAAAAAGGCCTTTATCATCAATATCTTTTATATCATGATCAAAGCGTCTCATCCCCACCATCTTGTTTAGAGAATGCAGCTGTAGAAAGAAGAGCCTTTGTGGCTAATTAATAGAAATCAGGTCAGCACTTGTTTAGAAGGCTTTGCTGGGGGGGCCAGCAGGTCACCCTCAGCCCTTAAGTCCTCCACCTTGTAAGGGGGCAGCTAAGAGCTGGAGCTGACATTGGGCATGACTACTTGGCTGTCCACCCTGCCAGGCCCCACTTGGAATCTCCCTTTAGCTCAAGCAGCAGAGTATGGTCAGGGTTTGGGAACTGCTGAGTCTGTTGGGGGCCCTGGGTGAGGCCATGGAATGTGCACTGACACAGAGCCCGGATGACCTGGCTTTTTATAAGGGATGCAATTAGGACTTTGGGGTGGAAAATGGGGATCATTCAGCCCATGTGGACTCCTTAGCTTCTTGTGGGGACAGGGGTGCTCAGGCCAGACCAAGCTTGCAGGCAAGCCCCAGCTTGGCTAGTCATGGCCTGGGCTGCCTCAGTTTGGGTCCAGCGCTTGTCCCCTAAGGCCTGGCTCTGGACTTCATGTCTCCTGCCTTCTGGAGCTTCTCTGCTGTGCCCCCAGCCCACAGTGGGCTTAAGCAGACACACATTA
Source organism: Loris lydekkerianus (assembly GCA_963574355.1). Taxonomy (NCBI): domain Eukaryota; kingdom Metazoa; phylum Chordata; class Mammalia; order Primates; family Lorisidae; genus Loris; species Loris lydekkerianus. The sequence continues at coordinate 155,001 of CAUYPK010133826.1, read as the reverse complement.
AGTGTTCATAGGGCTGTGTCATTGGGGTTCTGTACCTCATTGTCCTGGGGGGCAGGCCTGATAGTAATACTCTTTGCTTGGAAATCCACTGGCCCTCTGGCTAGTGAGACAGAGGGGCTCAGCAAGCTGCAGACCCCTCCCCTGAGGACAGCTATCCCTGGACAGAAGTCAGACCCCTGCCCACCTGGAGCAGGTGCTATGAAGTCAGGGCCAGCAGTCTCATAGCACCTTTTCCTCACCTTGCAGCCATCAGAGGGCGGGAGAACAATAAGGAGGGATGACACCTCCTTCTTTTAAACTCTTCTTTTTCTTCTCCCTCCGCCCCTCCCACCTCCAACCCATGGCCAGCCTGCCTTCATAGTCATCTTGTAGCCAGGGTGCTTGTAGGAACCAGGGATGGTTCCCATGCATGTGCATACACACACACATACACATGCACTTACCTGCACACAGATGTATTTTTTACATAGATATATTTGTTGCATATAAAAAGGTAGGCAGATATATATTTGTTATATATGAATTATAAGTATCACATTGCATTGTTTTTCAACACAGAAAACCAGGGAAGAGCATTGGTGAAGATTTAAGAGGCAACAGCTGAAGAGTCCTTTCAGCTGGAACAAATCTGAGCTTGTGCTTTTCTGCTGTCAAATAGCAGCTCTGGCAAATCCTAAATGTTGTCTGGATTTAGCAACTGGTAGAGATTTAGTGATTCTAGAGACTCGAGTTTCTGTGCCAATGCCTGTTAGTCACACTCCTGGGAGCCCCCTCGTTTCCCGCTACACAGCCTTCTGGGTCCTATGAGTGCTGGCCCCTGTGGGAGCCACGGTTCTGAGGGCTGAGGGATACCTTGGTGTTGGGGGCACTGGGGATGTCATTCCACCTCAGGGGATGGCTTGGTGACTTCTCACATATCCACAGGGTCCTTACTCCTTGGGGTATGGTGCAGATGCCCTGTGACCTCCACCCACACTCCAGGGACGGGATACCCAGGCCTGTGTTATGTTCTTAATGTTCTTTTAATCAAATTATTTTTCACTGAACAGATTTTTACTAAAATATTATAAATCTACTCATGACCCTGTATATATGTGATCAAGAAGACAGTTCCTGCCTGGGAGTGCCTAGGTGGCTGGTTGATTGTTGAGAGCCCAGCCCAGATTGCCATGGACTTTTGGCCTTGGGGAGCAGTGGGCTAACATTTGTCTTGTCCTATTTTAACCCAGCTGGCTTCCCCTCCGCCATATGCAGCCTTCTGCCAGGAACAGGTCTGTGGGCCTGAGCAGCTGATTGCACTTGAAAGATGAGGGCTCCCATTTGAGAGGGCATATTCCTGGGTGTCAGGCCATGAGCTACCAAGGCAGGTACTGAAAAGTACAGGGCAAAACTTAGGAGCCTCTGTGGCCTCGTACTCCCCCCGCCCCCCAGCACCCCCTAGTGACTCTGTGTGGAGGCTGAATCAGGGAGGCCATGGTTGGCAGGGCTCTGTTGGGAAGGTCAGTAAGCCCCATGCCTGGGTATGAGTGTGCTGTGTACAATGCTGTTACTTCCCAAGCTGCCACCACCCTTGACCATGGCGTGTCCCCATCTGGCTCCAAGAGTGTATAGCAGATCAGATCCTCTTACTGCCGTGGGAGGTGGAGTAGAGTTACTCAGGTGACCTGTGTTTCCTCTGTAAGAGTCTGAAGAACCTTCTTCCTCCACGAAGACACACTTGGCCTAGGTATGCCTCGTGTGCTGTGCTGGGGGCTCAGGGCTTCTGCTTAGGTTCCTGAAAGCTGTCTTCACTTTGTTGTTGAGTGATTATTTCTTCTCTTTTATTTTCTCTCTTTCTTTTTTCTGAAATTGCTATTACTTGGATGTTAGGTTTCCTGAATAGTTCTCTTTCTTTTTTTTAATCTTTCTGATCCTATTTTCCTTCTTTATTCTACTTTCTATGATATTTTCTCAAATTTATCAACCTATTCTTAACTTTATTCTGCTGTCTTAGTTGCCTGAGAGTTTGGGAGATTTTTTTGTTCTCTGAAAATTCTTTTATATACAAAACATCCCGTCAATGCTTTATGAATACAGTATGTTCACTGTTTCTTTGATGTTAATATGGTACTTTTTGAAGTTTTCTTCTCCCCATATAATCTGTTCCTTCTAAGTTGCCTTTTTCCTGTCAGCTTGGTGGTCTAGGCCTTGCTTATTGTTTACTTCTAGAGAATTTCCTCAAAGTTTCAGGATCTGGCAAGGCTAGTTCCCTGGGAAGCCTTCAGATCAATGTCTTCTGGTCTTTTCTTTTGGCCTGGTATACCTTTGGAGAAAACTCAGGTCTGTAGGGCATGGGCCTGTTCTGCCAGCTCTGGGTGTTGGCTGCTCAGCACCACCATGATATCCTCAGTCTCCTTTGAGTTCCTCTCTTGGAGTGGGTAGCTCTACCCTCAGGCCAGAGATCTTCTCTTTTCTCTCTAGTAGTTTGCAAAGATACTCAGTTGACAGATTCCTACCCTTCACCCATAGAAGAAGCAAGCAGCAGTTTGCCCATCCCTCCCCACAGCATCAGCTGGGCAAAGCAGGGAGCTCACCCCTGGCCCAGCCTCCAGAAGCAGCTGGCAAGGCTGGTTGAGAGTGGAAGCTAAGCCTCCACCCCACCACCCCTGTGACCCTAGTTCACAAGGCCCGCTGAAAGCTCCTCCTCTCCCTGCCACAGCACTGAGGCAAAGAGAAAGGTCCATCATTCTCCATCCTGGTGTCAGCAGGACCTGGAAGTGCTGAGCTTGCACACCTATCTCCACATTGTCAGGACAGTGTCCACAGGGCCACTCCAGTAACAAGCAGAACCTCCATTCTGCTCCCTGAGTCTGGCACCCCTGGATGTACAGGTGCCAGACCACAAAATGTCAAAGCTCATGATGCAGAAACAGATAGAACTGAATGGAGAAATAGCAAATCCATATTTATAGTAGAAAACTGTATTTCATCCCTCTCAGCAATCAATAGGACGACTAGACCAAGAGACAGCAAAGACATGGAACTGAGTGTCCCCATCAACCCACAGGCCTTAATTAATGCTGTGGGGCTCTCTGCCCAACCACATACAGCACACATGCCTCTTTTGAGTTCACCTGGAACAGTCACCAAAACAGACCACATCCTGAGTCATAAAAGCAACTTCAACAGATTTGAAGGACTCAACTTCATAGACTGTTCTCTGACCATAATGAATTCAAACTAGAAGTCAGTAATGGAAAAACAACAGGAAATCTCCAACATTTGGAAATGAACAACACTTCTAAATTACCTGTGGGTCAAAGAGGAAGTCTCAAAGAGTAAATTCAACTGAGATAGTGTCAGCATACATGTCAGAATTCCAAGACACAGCTGAGAAGGAACTTTCTAGCACTAAAAGTTTATGTGAGAGGAGAAGGGTATCTAATTTACATTCCAACCTCAAGAACTTAGAAAAAGAAGAGCAAAATAAGCCCAGAGTAAGCAGAAAGAAAGAAATAGCAAAGAGCAAAAAACAGAAAATTGCAAAGAGAAAAACAATAAAGTATTGAAACAAAAGGCTGTTTTTTTTTTGAAGGAAAAAAATAAAGTGATAAACCTATAGCAAAGTTGACAAATATAAAAAGACATAAGACATAAATCATTGTATCAGAAATGAAATAGGGGACACCACCAAGGATCCTGGAGCCACTGGCAGGTATCGTGGAGGTCAATGAATAGCTTTGCACTTAACAATTTCATTAACTATTGTCCCCCAAACCACTAACTATCAAAACTCAGCCAGGATGCAACAGATTATCAGAATAGTCTCCTAAACATTAGAAAATGAAGTTATAATTATTACAAAATGTTTCTAAGAAAGATGTCTCCAGGTCATGGTTTCCCTGGAGAATAAAGAATAATTAACATCAGTTTGACACAGCGTCTTCCAGAAAATAGGTGGCTGTCAAAGGCTGAGTGGGGGAGCCTGTGTCTGCAGAAAGGTGGTAAGGGCAACACACCCTCTGGTACTGGCACGGGCGTGTCTGGGTGGTGGTGGGCACACCCATCTCCATGTATAGCATATTGTGTGGGAGCAGACATACAATAAGTGCACATGAGCTGCTGAAATCGGGGATCCCAGTGGACTATGCCAGTGCCAGTACTTCTGGTTTGATGCTGTTGTTAGATGAGGAGTACGTGGAACCAACCTGTACATTTTCTACAAATTCTCGTGAATTGATAAAAATTCCTGAAGTCCTTCAATCAGTCTTCCAGTTTTACGCCTACCTTCTTTCTGCTTCCAGAAATAACTCCCAGTGGTGCTCATTCCTGAGATATTAGGGATTTTGTGGTATAAAAGTTTCTCAGCTTTCCCATTGCTGACTAAGGATTCAACTTGTTGGAGCCATTTGCTGTTCATCCGTCTGCTTTCCAACTTGCAAAGGTGTTTGGATATTGTCCCCTCTTTGATTATCTTTAGGTATATGCCCCCCAAAGTAAGAAAAACCTTTGTTTTTTTTTTAGGGGGATTTTGAGAGTCATTGTACTTAACGCACCATGTTTAACTGAAGTCTCAAATATATATATGAACGTATATATATATGTATAATATATACATATATATCATTACTCATTACTCAACTGAGACTATGGGCGTGCATCACTGAGCCCCAACTCATGTGTATCTTTTAAAACATGAAACACGTATCATTAAATCCTATTTCTCCACTTTACATTCTAAAAAACACTTTTCTATATTTTTATAGTCTTTTTGTAAGTATCAATGTATAGTTGGTTTCATAATATACTTGATTTACCCTTTTTAGAGCTTGAGTAGTTTCAAGTTTCAGCTATTAAGAATAAACTCTGACGGACATCTTGTGAATAAACTGTTTGCCATGTTTTGACTTATCTATAAGAGAATCTGTCTCTCAAAAGACTGACTGTATCTAACCTATGGGAATCTAGTTGCATCTAGGGATCTGATCCGTTTTGTTTTGGAAGCTATTCCCTCTGGTGATAATAGTAATAGCAGTAGCGATTGTTATAAAAAGCAGCTTACTGTGGGCCAGATACTGCACTATGTGCATTCTCTGTATTATCATACTGGATTCTAGTAGTAATCCAAAGGGTTTTAAACAAAGTTATTTGAGGGATAGTTTGCAACAACAGAATGGACCCATTGTAAGCCTATAGCTCTGTGTGAGAGGACTGCCAACAGTGGGGCAGCAGTGGCCTCCATCCAGGAGCAGGTTGTGAGCATGCATGATCTTCAGAGTTTAAAACAACAACTAAAGGAAATAAGTCTGTTTTATTGTCACCACATGCTTGCAGTTCTAAAGAATGTCAGTAACAAAACGCTGTACCACCACCCCTCCCCACCAGATGCTAGGGTCATGTTTTGACAAATGTATTTGTAGCATGTGATCACCACCACAATAAGGTATAGGACATATCCTATGGGACTTATTACTTTTTACCTTTTAAATTATCATATAGTAAAATTGTATTTTTTTTTAATGGTGTGAGTTCTGTGAATTTTAATCACCTCATAATCAGGGTACAAAATAGTTTCATCACTTCACTCTCCCATACTTTCCAAATATTCTCTCCTACCCACATATTTGCACCCGTTGGCAGCCACTGATCTGTTCTCCATCTCTGTTGTCCCCCCCCCCCCCACAAGAATGTTCTGTAAATCAAATCCTAAAATATATAATCTTTTGAGACTGGATTCTTTCATTCAGTATGATGTCTTTGAGATTGATCTAAATTGTTATGTGTGTAAGAGTCAATTCCTAGCCAGGTGCAGTGGCTTCCACCTGTAATCCCAGCTACTCAGCAACTAAGGCCAGGAGTATTGCTTGAGACCAGGAGTTAAAGACCAGGCTGGGCAACACAGTAAGACCCTAATTTCTTAAGAAAAAATGAAGATGTAGTCAGGTGTAGTGGCACGCGCTTATGATCCCAGCTACTTGGAAGGCTGAGATAAGAGGATGGCTTGAGCCCTGGAGTTCAAGACTACAGTGAGCTATGATCACACCGTTGCATTCCAGCCTGAGCCATAGAGTATGATCCTGGAGAGAGAGAGAGAAGAGGTTCAATTTCTTTTTGATTATCGTAGCTTTGTAGTAAATTTTGAGTTTTGAGATCAGGAAATAATGAATCTCCTAACGTGGTTGTTCTTTTTCAAGATTTTGACTCCTTTGATGTCTGGACAATATTACATCTTCCTATCCTTTAACATGGATGTCTTCATGTTTATTTAGGTTTTCTTTTATTTCTTTTAGGAGTATTTGGCAGATTTTAGGGTACAAATCTTACACTTCCTTAGGTAAATTTATTCCTAAGTATTTTGTTCTTTTTGATGCTATTATAAGTGGAATTGTTTTCTTATTTTCCTTTTCAGATTGTTCATCGCTTAAGCATATAGAAATATAACTGATTTTTGCATGTTGATTTTATATCTGGGGACATTGCCAAATTTGTTTATTGACTGTAACAGGCTTTTTGCAGATTCTTTGGGGTTTTCTTTATTGTAGCATCTGTAAATAGAGTTTTTTTGTTTGTTTGTTTGTTTATGTCTTTTTTCCTTTTTCTTGGCTAATTGGTCTGGCTAGGTTGAATGGAAATCATGAAAACCTTCTTGTCTTGTTTCTGATCTTGGGAAAACTTTCAATCTTTCACCATTGAGATTGACATCAGTTGTGTGGGTTTGATAACTTCTGGTCATATTTGACAGGATTCCACCTGAACTGCCTGGGGAAGGTCTTAAGATTCCTGGGCTACATCCTGTTCCTATGTAAATTATCTTATTTTGAGTCCCTCACATCTTAGTTTGAGTTCCTCAAACTATTGATGTACTGAGTAATGTGTAACTAAAAAGGACACTGATTTGTTTCTGAATCATGAAATTTTGCTCATTTATTTCTGAATCATGCACTCTGAGTGTCTTGCATGTAGAACATTTTATCCTGTATAGTGTTATCTGAAGCCAGTGATTGCAACCTCTGTATTTTACCCACCAATGAAAATGGAAACGCTGCTGTGTTACCAAGAAGTGGGCTTGCCTGACTCATGTAGTAGCCAACACTGTGGTACCAACTTCTGAGAAGAGGATAATCTCTATTGTGAGTCAACTAGCAAGGAGACAGGAGGCAATGCTCAAATCTACTTCCCTGAGCTAGGAGATGGGAGCCTTTATAGGCAGAAAGAGCCAATGAGGGAGATAGGAAAATGCAATGGGGCTTGGTCCAACTGGGTCATGTAAGGCAGCAGTGCTGTCCCCAGCTGTTAAGTCTAGATAGCAACACAGCCAAATATCCCTTGTTGCTTAATGTGGTCCCTATTCCTGGATCAATTTTAGTTGTGCCTGTGATTGATTTTAGCATTATGTCTGGTTCCAGGTCATGAATTGGTCTTGAGTGTTAGCAGGTTATGTGAAGCACAACTTGCATTGTTTGCTGCCGAAATCAATTAGCCGTTTTGTCAGACAAAGTTGAACCCAATGGAACTGATTCCCTTCCAACTTGTAACAGACTTTGGAATTCACCTATGGGTGTTGGTGTTTCTTCCCTGTGGGTCCTCACCTGGGGCTTCCAGTAAACCTTTTTTAATTATTTCTGGCTTAGCAGCCTGAATTTTGGTGGATAATTTTTTTTTCAAAAGATGCCGTTTATTATGTTTAGTGAATTCCTTTCTATTCCTAGTTTGTTAAGTGTGTTTTTCATAAAAAGGCTTTTTCTGCCTCAGTGGAGATGATCGTGTGGATTGTTTGCCTTCATTCTGTTAGCATAGTGTATTACATTGATTAATTTTCATATGTTGAAACAACCTTGTATTTTAGGTATAAATCCCCCTTGGTCACAGTGTGTAATCCTTTTAATAAGGGGTTGGGTTCAGTTTGTTAGTACCTTGGTGAGAATTTTCATATTTATAATTATTAGTCTCTAGTTATCTTGTTTCTTTGGCTTCCCAATCATCAACATATAATATTCATCCCCTACAATGAATTAGGAAGTATTTCCTTCTCAACTTTTTGGAAGAGTTGGGGAAGGTCAGATGTTTATTTTCCTTTAAATATTTGTTAGAATTCTCCAGTGAAGTCATCTGATGGACTTCTCTTCTTTGTTGGGAGGTTTTTTCTTTTGAGACAGAGTCTCACTTTGTTGCCCCTGGTAGAGTGCTGTAGCGTCATAGCTCATAGCAACCTCAAATTCTTGGGCTCAAGTGATTCTCTTGCCTCAGCCTCCTGAGTAGCTGGGACTATAGGTGCCCACAACAGCAGCTGGCTATTTTTAGAGATGGGGTCTCGCTTGGGTTCAGGCTGGTTTTGAACCTATGAGCTCAGGCAATCCATCTGCCTCGGCTTCCCAGAGTGCTAGGATAACAGGCGTGAGCCACTACACCCGGCGTTGTTGGGAGTTTTTCGATTATACTGTCTTATTTATCGTAGGTCTGTTTAGATTTTCTGTTTTTCTTCTTGAGTCAATTTTTGTAGTTTGTGTATATGTAGAAACTTATTTCATCTATTATGCAATTTTTATGCACAGTTCATACTATTCTCTCATAATCCTTTTTATTTCTGTCAAATCAGTAATATATCCTCTTTCATTTCTGAATTTTGTAACTTGAGTCTTTTTTTTTTTTTAGTCACTGTAGGTAATGATTTGACAATTTTGTTTTTCTTTCAAATAACCAACTTTTAGTTTTGTTGATATTCTCTGTTGTTTTTACATTTTTCTCTCTCACTTATCTATGCTCTAATCTTTGTATTCCCTTCATCTGGGTAACTTTGAGTTTAATTTTCTCTTTTTCTAGTTGCGGGTATACAGCTGGGTTATTGATTTGGATCTTTCCTTTTAATTTACATTTATTTACCAGTAGACATTTACAGGTATAAGTTTCCCTCTTTATTTTTCTCCAGGTATTCTATATTTTCTTTGTAATTTCTTTTTTTACTCATTGGTTATTTAAGAGTGTATTATTTACTTTCCACATGTATGTGAATTTTCTAATTTCTTTCTGTTACTCATTTCTAACTTCATTAAATTAGTAAGTTTAACTTATTAACACTTTTTTAGTAGTTTAACCTGCAGTCTGTTCTGAAGAATATTCCATGTACACTAGAGAGGAATGTGTAGTCTGGTGTTGTATACATGCCCTGTGGATCTAATTGGTTTATAGTGTGTTCAAGACCTTTGTTTCCTATGATCTTCTGTCCTGGGTGATCTTGCTTTTTTAATTGCTAGGTAATATTTCATTGTATGGTTATACCACAGTTTTAAGATTTACATGTGGTCTTTTATTATTTTAGTGTTTAATTGACAAGTAAAAATTGTATGAATTTATGGTGTATAACATGATGTTTGGAAATATATGTATACATTGTGGAATGACTTGTTCAAACCAATTAATATATTCATTACCTCACATTTTTTTGTGGTACAAAAACACTTAAAATCTACTTTTGGTAATTTTTTAGTATATAGATAGATAGATTCCCCCCCACCCCCCTTAGAGACAGTTTCACTTTGTCACCCTCAGTAGAGTGCTGTGGTGTCATAGCTCACAGCAACCTCCAGGTCTTGGGGTTAGGCGATTCTCTTGCCTCAGCCTCCTGAGTCGCTGGGACCACAGGTACCCACCACAACCCCCAGCTATTTTTTTGTTGCAGTTTGGCTGGAACCTGGTTTGAACCTGCCACCCTTGGTATATGGGGCAGGCACCCTATTCACTGAGCCCCAGGCACCACCCTATACATTGTTATTAACAGTTGTCACTGCACAGTATATCTCTTGAACTTACTCCTCCTGCCTAACTGAACCTTCCTCTGCTTCAGTACTCCCCTCTTCTTCCACACATGGGGCTACCATGAGGACTCGTCACAGAATCTCACTCTCCTTGCAGGTTAAAGATTGAGGAGCTGGAAGGGGACCGCAATCGCCTGGAAGAGGAGAAGAAGGTGCTGGAGGTACAGCTGGAGAGGGGTGTCCTGCAGGTGAGTGCTGGCAGCAGCCTTGCAAAGTGTGTCCCAGAGCAGAAACATTCCCACTCCAGGCCTATATGGCTGCCTGGCTCATGCTCAGGTGACTTGCCTAATCTTTTCCCTGCACTGCTATGTGGTTCTGGGTGTGCCCAGGCCCATCCCTGTCTCTGTGCCATTGTGAAATAGGACTGTTATTTACATTCTTTTCATTTCACCTTCTTTTTACTTTTCATTGTCCTAAATTGTTCCATGGCCGAAACCCACAGGTTTGAGATTGCCCAGTTTTTAGAAAGGCCATTGATTTTATATTGGCACCTTCAGGGGCAAATCAAATCTTTATCACCAGTTCCTAGTAATGGGGTAAGGTACAGTGAAGTGCTATGGCCACAGCCAGACTCATGGAACCTGTTTTCTCATTGTGTTTTAGTTGGGCCACTACCCAGTGGCTGGCAGTGGTGTCCTGTCATGATGTGCCGAATGTCTTGTGTTGAGTCAAGCAGAGCCTGAACTGCCCAAACTCTTTGGAGGGAGCATGGCGTATTCCCTTGGGAACTACTTTTCACAGTTTCCTTGCTTCTGGGCTACTGGTCCTTCAAAAAGCATTCTCAATGGCTCTTGGAGAGACAGTTGAACAATGAGATGAGAATATAGGTGAACAACCAGTAGGGACTGTCCTCAACCACCGTCCTGAGCAGATGATACACAGATGTTCTCAAATCAGCACTCCTATGTAGAAGTTATGAGTAGACAGGAGATCTGGCAGGAAATGCCAAAGGCTCTCTGCGTTCCCCCTGGGTCAGCATGAGGGATAGGACGAGCGAAGCTCTGGAGACTATCCTGCTGAGCTTCTGAGGGCCCTTGGTGGGTGGGTCCCCCTGTGCTAGGGTGTGTCCTAGAGCTTTTCAGAGCTGAGGGACTAGGTTAGCCACCTGAAATATGAGCACCCATGGTTGTGGCCAAGGGGAGAGTATAGGGCTGGGCCTGTGATCTGGAGGACAGATGTTTGTGCCGTGATGTGATGAGATGATGAGCCCAGCCCAAGATTTAGGGGAGTGACCACCAACTTGAGCTGGGCTAGCAGAGTACCCAGGTAGCATGGGAGAAACAAGCTCAGAGGAGATGGGAAAGGCTTCCAGACAGCCCTACAGCTGAGCCCAGGGAGGGTGAGGCCACACAGCCCCCCATGGATGGCTCGGGTTGCCCTGGGCACTGGCCCTGCAGGACTGCATGACGTCCTTTCCCCTGCTTCAGCCAGGATTGCTAAGATTCTGCAGCTCTGTCCCTCACCCCTGACCTACCAGCAGCACCAGGAGGCTCCAGTAGTTCTTCCCCAAGCCCATAGCTGCCTCTTGCACCCACCAGTCCTACAGACCCAGCTTAAATCCAGAAGCCTCTTTAGACCATTCCTGCTCTGAAAACGGGCCTCATTCTAAGAAGGTCATTGTGATGGAGGAAGCCTGGGATAGCCTGAAGTCAGCTTCCCTGATTAGCCATCTCCATGGGGGCAAGGACATGGGCTGATTTAGTGCCACACCCAGGTCCACTGCTTCCTTCCAAGCTGGGCAGTGCAGCCCTGATTCACTGGTGAGGAGACTTCTGCTCAGAGGTCAGTAATATGGCCTGTGGCCCCGTAGCCAGAGAGGCACAGCTGGGATTGAGAGCCCAGGTCTGTTATCAGTTGAGCCTGTTTCTCCCCCTCCACCTCAGCCCATCCCTATCCCTGCTTCCCGTAGGCTTCTGTGAGACCACCTCAGGTGACATTGGCGTTGAGCACAGTCCATATATATCCATAGATTTGTTGCTCTATCTCCTAGGCTGGTGGAGGCAGCATTGGGCCCTATCCCCAGGCTGGCTGTGCTTTTGGTGATCCCAGCTGCAGGGCATTGGAGGTTTGCACCCCAAAAGCTGAGTTGACCTGACCATTCCAGGTGGTGCTCGTTACCCGCATTAAGGGACTGTTCCTATCTGACCCAGGTGATGCAGTTTACTCTCCAGTCTTCTGTTCACTCGGTGTACAAAGGTCTGGGACTGACATGGGGGAGGTGCTGAGCATCTATGATGCCAGAAGGTGAATGTGTCCCACCACACAGACAGGAACAAAGGCCAGGACACAGCACAAGTGATCCTAGCAGAATGGAAGAGCTGGACCACAAGTCTGGGTCAGAGAGTCAGCCCAGGTGGTGTTTGAAATGGATCTGAAAGCAATTTAAACACATGGAAACAGGAACATTGCCAGCCAGCCCTGAGCCAGGTGGGGACCCATGTCTGAGCCCGCTGCCCTCAGTAGGATCCTGTCTCTGCCTCTGCCAGGTGTGGTTTTGGGCATATTGGGTTTTGCATCTGAACCCACAATATATCCTTGATGAAACTGGGGCCTTGTTGAGGATCAGATGCTGCCTACCTTTACATAGTAGGTACTCAGATGCTTATGTTCATCTGCAGGCTCCTCCCGCCTTTTCCATCATTGAGGGCAAAGCCTCATCCCTGTCACCCCATACCTGCTGGGCAAGCATTGGCAGAGTGTGACACCATCCTGGGGGTGCTGGCTCAGGTCCTCAGAACCTCCCCAGGGAACAGTTCCCAAAGCGCTGTGCATCTGCCAGGCTTTGGATGGGCCAGGGCTGTGCAACTGAGTGGCTCCAGGCAGTGCGGGAGCAGCTCGGAGGAAGCCCCATGAGCATTTGGTATCTCCAGCCATGTCAGCAGTGCTGCTGGAGTGTTCCTTATGCAAATATCCTCTCCCTCTCTTCCTGCTCACTCTTCCTCTGCAGGAGGAGAGTCTTCAAGTTGAGCTGCTTCAAGGAAGATTGATTAAAATCAGCTGCAGTTTGACTTAATTGGGAACATATGCTTGGAGAGGGGCTCAACTAGTTAGAACTTTTAGTAATTAGTTCACAGCTGGTTGGTGAGGAAACAAAACTCCAGTTACCACTTAGAGCTGGTTTTTGTGCATGTGTTCTCATGCAGTGTCTGGCTAGGGGACAGACCTGGGGGATTGTCTCCCTGGCCGTGGTAGGAGGATCACTCACTGTGTGGCCCCCACTGTGGCACTGTCCTTTCTGGGTCCCCATGAGGGTTCTGGGCTGTTTGCACACTCATGTCGGGGGGGGGGGGGGAGTCCTGCATATTTATTCCTCAACATTGCTTATGGGTAGGAAGTGGCTCCTGGGGCCTACCTGTGGCATAGGACCTCCTACCCAGCTGGTCACATGGGTGGGGGATTTTGGAGCCCTCTGAGGCTGTCCAAACTGCAGAAATCTCCATCAGAGATAGGGAAAGTAAGGCCTAAAGTTAGCCTGTGAGTGAGGACAAGCTCATGCTCCATGCTTTAGAGCAACGTTTTTTGACCTTTTTAATCTCACAGCACATTTGAACCTATAGTTAAACTTTTAAGGCACATTTACATTATGTTAATCAAAAAAAGGAGTGAAAAAGAATATACTTACTGGCTTGGCTCCCGTAGGTCAGTGGCTAGGGTCCCAGCCACATACTCCGGAGCTGGCAGGTTCGAATCCAGCCCAGGCCTGCCAAACAACAATGATAACTGCAACCAAAAAATAGCTGGGCATTGTCGCAGGTGCCTGTAGTCTCAGCTACTTGGGAGGCTGAAGCAAGAGAATCACTTAAGCCCATGGTTTGAGCTCACACCATGGTACTCTACTCAGGGCCACATAGTGAGACTTGGTCTCAAAAAAAAAAAAAAGAAAAAGAAAATGAATATAACTGTGCTTGAAACTTCTTTTGAAAATAATTTAATGATCTTTAGAAATTCTTATAGCACACCTAAGATCCTCTCACGGCACACCAATTGAAAATCACTGATTTTGATTCAGTGGGCTAATGAAGACAGACTGGGCACACCCCATGGAAATCCAGATCTAGCAGCAGAGGGAGTTCTGTGACTTTTGGCTCGGCTGCAGGAGTTAGGGCAGGTGGCAGGCACAGTCCCTGACCCCAGCTTTGGCCCATAGCCCTTATTCCGTCCTGCCCCAGGCAGTCATCAGTGGACTAGAACCAAGAAAAAAGGAGTGATGAAGCCCCAGCACAGGGGATGTAAGCCATTTGTTCCCATAGGCCTCCTGTAGCCCCCATGAAGCAGACTGGGCCTCTTGGGCTAAGACTCCAGAGCTTGGCTGGACCATAGCTCTGTCTATCTGGCTGCAGTGCTGTTCTCTGCAGTCTCCATGGCTTTCTGAAGGCTGCCTTGGTAGATGGACTAAATCTGGAGACTGTGAAGTCACCAAGGAGAGGCCAGACACACAGTGAGGCCAGTCTCATTCGTGCTTATCAGACCCTGGGTCAGAAGGGCTCATCTGTCGGTAGTCTGACCGTTGGACACTGGCTTCCCAGTGGGGCAGACTGAGTCTCCACATGACAGCCCACGTCTATGTCGAGTGCACAGTGTGGCCAGGTGCTGGTGCCTGAATTGGGTGCCCTGTGTATTAGGTAGTGATGGTGGACCAGTATTTAAACTCAGTCCTATTGGATTATCCTTGACTTCTTATTATAAACATTTTTCAAACATACAGCACAGTTGAAAGAATCTTACGTGACCCCCACTTACCTAGCACCCAGACTCTGCTGCAGTGTCTCACTGTGATGCCTCATGGCTTTTCTGTCCATCCCTCTTCCATCCATCAGGGCATTTAAATTTTTTGTTGTATTTTAAAGTAAATTGCAAACATCTGTATACTTTCCTCTGAATACTTCAGCATGCCTGTAATTAAGTGGAATTCATCTCAGGGATTTTGGAGCTCTGCTCTAGCCGTTTTCTCAGCATGGCCTAATCACAGTGCATATTCAGGCAGGTTGGTGGTCCCCCCCCACCTTACTTCCCTGCCTGCCCTGAGCAAGTGCCTGTCCACCACCGCCTCCACAGCACATCCATGCCCTGCCTCCTGCTCCTCCCAAGCCAGTGGTAGGGGGGCCTTGAAGCCTGCCCAAAGTGCTGCTTACGAAAGAGACCAGAGGAGCAGCCTAGTGACATTTAAAATAAGTACATCTTTTTGGGAAATGGAATGGGTAGAAAATTGCTGGTTCCCTGTAAGCAGAAAGCTTGCCTGGAGACTGTCCCTACTGCTGTCTGCGTCACCAGGCAGGCAGCACTGTCTGATCACAGAAGCTCAGCTTGAGTCTTTGCCTGCCTCCTTCCCTTGTCCTCAGCAAGAAGATGGGAAGGCCCTTCACCCCCTTTCAGATCTCCTCGCCCTTTCTTCTGTGGTGGCCCATGGCAGCCACCACCTGGCTCCTAGTACGCCCTGGGACCTAAGTCCACCTTCCCTGTAGCCCAGGAGCTGCCCAGAGTCCCAGCCCCTCCTGGAGCCTGGCTGGTCCTCACGCACTGGCATGCTCTCAGCTCTCACCTCCCTTCTGTTCTGATACCCGTCACCCCCAAACCTCTCTTGCTGAAGCTTCCACTGGCCTCTTCTCAGAGTCTCTGGCACTACTGGTTGTCTCACTTTGGTTCCTGGCTACCTAGGCTCTTGGGCACATTCTTCCCACCTGGCCAGGTAACTCTCACTGTGCCCCACACGGCCAGCTTGCCCCACCTACTGGGCTGTCTGCAGTGGCCCTCCATGGTCTGCCAGGCCCACCAGGCATTACCCCTGTGTGGGAGTCCTCTACCCAGCACCTACCCTGGACCTGTTTTTTGGTCTATGTGGAGTGAGCATGCCTTGCCCTCTGACAGCAGAGCCCCTTTAAGGCTCTTTGGTCAGGGGCTCTGTGGAAATAGTCACTCCACCGCTAAGTCACAGCACCCTCATCTGAATGGTGTGAGTGATATAGTCTGCTTCCCTGGGCTCATATAGTATGTAACATGTGGTTAATTCCTGTCATGTAGTGACTTCTTTATTTTTTTTCTAATGAGTCTTACTATCCCTCCCCTTTTAACTCAAAAGGTAGCATATTTTGAAACAATTCTGCACTTTGCATTTTCCACTGAAGGCATTTTGGTGGGTCTTTGCACACCAGTGCCAGGTGCTTCATTGTGCACGTAGGCTGTGTGTCACCTGTAACCAGGTCACAGATGTGTCTATGGGAATGGCCTCTCCAAATCACCATTTCCAGTGTGTGTACATCTGTAGGATAAATAGCCAGTGAAGAGAAAAGGGGTCTAAGGGTGTCTGCTTCTGTTCTGCTAGGTTAGTCCCAACTGATCTTTCACAGAAGCTACACCAATTGGTACCTCGAGCTGTGCTGGAGACCTTCACTCCAGGACATAGTGTGAGTGTGGCAACTATGGCCTAACTCAGGGTATGCCACCAGATTTTTTTTTTTTTTTTAATTAAATCATAGCTATGTACAATGGTATGATCATGGGGCATCATACACTAGTTCAGAATGCTATTTTGGTCCGAGAAATAAAAAGAGATATCTCAGTGTAGTCTCTAACCTTCATTCCTTTTATTAAATATGAGAGAGGATTTTTTAATGTGTTTGTATTCCTCAGTCAGTTTTTCAAATGGATTAATGATCCTTTTTCCTGATTTCTAGGAGCTCTTTGCATATGAATGAATTTAGCTCTTTTGTTGTTATAGATAGTAAATATGATTTCCCAGTTTGTCATTAGTCTTTTTACTTTGCTTAATATATTTGGGGAGGGGGAGTTGTCTGGTTTGAGGGTGTTTTTTGTTTTTTTTTTCCTTTTAAGTAAGCAGAAGTTTTTTTATTATTTTTTGGCATTTATGTAGCTACATTTGTCCACCTTTTCTGGGTTTGGGGTCCTTTCTAATGTTACGTTGTAAAATAATTCTCTGATTTGTTCTAGTTTTCTTATGGCTATATTTTTTACATTTAAATCTTTGGTGTAGATTCGGTTTTAGTTTTTATGAGGTATAAAGCATGTATTCAACCTAGTTGTTTAAAAGATGGCTCTGCTTAGTAACCCTAAACCTACTTGGTGCGAAGCCTGCCTCTTCCTCCTTTGTGTGCCATCTTTAGGCCTGTGTTGTTCTCTGTTGTCTCTCTCATTAGTCCACATGTCAGAATCAACTCCAGATGGTTTTAATTATTGACGCTTTCAGGTTTCAGTATCTGTCCCCCCATGACTCTTGTCTGTGAGAATGTTCCCAGAGCTCTTGTTTGTTTTTTATAGGGACTTAGCTCTTCTCATTCTTCCCCTGCCCCTCACCCTGCATGAGCTTAAAATTTTTCTAGGATCACATGAGGTGTACACATGAATTTTAGAGAGTCCCCGTCTATAGGATGTTGACTCTTCTTATTCAGGAGTACTGATACATTCTTCCATTTGTTTAGGCCCTCCCCTGTATTCCCCCCAAACATTTGATAGATGTGTTTTTATCTTGCACATTTCTTACTGAATTTACTTCTAGGCATTGAGCCTTCCTGGTGTTTTTATCACCAATGGGCCTTGTCTTGTTACTCTCCTTCCTGAGTGTTGCTCACACATGCAGACTGGGCTCTGCGTCCGCACCGGCTGGCTCCTTTATGTGCTTGCTGAGGTGGGAAAGCAGGCACGTGTTCCGAATCCCAGCTCAACCCTGCCTCTGGCCACGTGCCATGGCTCCGGGCCTCAGCCCCTGCTGACCAGGCCTGCCTTCCTGAGTGTTACATGTAAAGTAAAACACTTAATGAAAAGGAAAAAGCTCAAACCCCTATGGAGGTGGCACACCGGCTGCTCATGTTTATTAACGTTGAAGACTAAAAAAAGACCGCTTGCTGATGTGCATTTGTGTGGTGAAATTTCCACTGGCGCTGATTTCTTTTGATTTTTTTTATGAGAAGAATGATGCACTCTGAATATTAAGCCCCTTTCTCCTATCCAGGTTTCACTACCCTGGGAACTTAGACCTTTGGGCCCACTAGTGCACAGGGCCCTTTCTGACTTTCACTTTCTGCTGGAGGGGCCAAGCACTGATCTGGATCCTATGTGGGCTGGCATCATCACAACCCTGCCTGACCATGTTGTGAGGCCCTGAGGCCCCCAGGCTGTAGCATAAGGCCCTTACAGACTGGTAGGCTGGATGGGAGATAGGTGGGGCCTCAACAAGGTCACATGGTGTCCATAGGTCCCATTGTAGGGCAGCATGGTGTCTTCACCTTGTGACTATCAAGAGACCCAGGGCTAGCCTGCTTTACCACCAGTCACATGCAAGACCCAGAAAGGACATAGCATGGTGAACATTGCAGTCAGCAGGCAGCTACCACCCGCCTGGGTGTAGCTCCCATGGCCTGGGTGCCCTTATCACTTCATGGTGCCTAAGGTCTCAGGCCTTCGCATACTCAGACTGGTATGTTATACTCTCTTTATCTCCATATGGTCCTTGCAAAATTTTTTAGTGAAAAAGTTAAGAGCTCAATACTTTTTAAACCTAGAATTAGGCATGATGAAAAATCATATGTAATTAGGGTTAGGCAGGTTGAATTGTTTCAGAGGGGGCTGCCTGAACTCCATGCAGAGTGTCCCTCATCAGCAAGTCCCTCATGAACAGTGCCCCAGCCCCTGAACTGAGGGTCAGTAAAGGTAGCCCTCTCAGCCACAGCACTACCAGGAGGATTAACTGGGCCGAGTGGTGGTGGAGGAGTAGTGTGGTGGGTGAGCCCTTCCCAGTGGACAACCTCAGCATTGAGACATCTGTGCCCATGAGTCCTGAAACTCGATGGGGCCACACAGATCCCTCAGTCCCAGAGCATCTTGGGCTGTGCTGGAGCAGGCAGCCTTTGGCTGTGGCCTGGGGCTATCTCTGCACAGTTGCCGTTGGGGGTGGGGAAACTATTTATTTTTGTTGTTGTTGTTTTAGAATAGCAGACATACTGCTTTATTACTGGTAAATTTTTAACAATTTATTTTTTTTATTTTTATTATTATTTTTTATTAAATCATAGCTGTGTACATTGATATGATCATGGGGCATCATACACTAGCTTCATATACCGTTTGATACATTTTCATCACACTGGTCAACACAAGCCTTCCTGGCATTCTTCCAGTTATTACGTCAAGACATCTACATTTCACATCTACCAAGTTTCACATATACCCTTGTAAGATGCACCGCAGGTGTAACCTCCCCCCTCCCTCGCCTCCCTTTCCCCCTTCCCCTTATTCTTAAGTTGTAACTGGGTCATAGGTTTCTTTTTTTTTTTTTAATTAATTAATTAATTAATTAATTAATTTTTTTAAGCAGGAACTCAACTTTATTGCATCGAGCAGCCGCTTATATAGAGCGTGGGGAAGGGGCAGGAAAAGAAGGCGGGGGATGAGGTGCGTGACAGGGTTGGGCCAATGGCATGGTACCACGTTGGCTGTATCTAGGCAGAGGCAGTTTCAGGCCAGGCCTTGCTGAAGGGAAGCTATTTAAATGAAGGAATTTCAGTGACTGCCGAGTGTCCAGACAGCTCTGGGACTATGAGATTCCTCCTCTTTGTGATTGCCTGAGGACTTGAAGGGAGACATCTTGCCCTACCCCATATACCAGGTTTTGAGCCCTCAGAGCTTGGTGGTGCATATTCCCCTTTAACCTAGCTGCTGCTCTCCTCCAAACTTAGCACCCAGTATGACATCCCAAGCACCCGGGATTGGGCACGGCCCCCAACCCCTCTTCTCTTTCTCACCTACTCCTATCATCTCAGCCCTGTCCCTGACCCACCCGAAGTCTTACATGTATTGAATGGGGCCTATGAAGTCTGCATCCCCTACTCTCAGTGGCATGAGTCCCAGGCTCTGAAGGGAAAACGCTGGGTGTCACCATGTACTTGTACAGATGTGCTGGGTAGTTCCTTACCACCTAGCCCCTTCCCCTGCTCTTCCTCTGCCCCTCCCTGAGGATAGCTCCTCTTTGTGCCGTGAAGAAGCCCAGCTGAGTGGAAGCCCACAGCACTGCACTCCTGCCCTCCTTCCCCACATGGCCAGTCTCACCCACCCTTCCCGAAAGCTCTCTAGTGTCCCTGTGGCAGTGAGCAGTGGCCTGGGGCTTGGACCTTAGACCATGAGGCAGTATCATGAGCACAGGGGCCAGGCTGCCCTGCTCTCCTGGTTCCTGGCACAGGGTCAGCAGAAACTGGGCATTACCAGGAGAGAATGAGAGGGAATGATGGGGGTTGAGGGGCAGCTGTGAATGCATCTGCTTGCATGGGCAGCTTGGTTCAAGGAAGGGAAAGAAGGTGCTGCAGAGAGGGTAGTTGGGAATGAGGGACAGCTCTAGGCCACTCCACCTGGAGCCCAGTGCTGGGAGAGGCCTACCTCAGAGCCCTGGCTGCCTCTGGCTTGCCTGCACATGGCCCTCTGAGGTCCACTGGCAGCTGCACTTGGGGCTTAGCATAGAGACAGATGTCTTGTACCTGTAAAATATGGTGATTATAGGGGTGTCAAAGGTGCTGTATCAAAGGCCCTCCAGTGCCCTGCAGGAAGTTTCACCAGTTCTCCACTTGGTATTTCTCTCTGGAGCTCCTGCTTATGTGCCTAGGCTGAGGGCATTGTTTCTGCCCAGACCTTTAAGGACAGTTCCTCCAGGTGGTCTCCGTGGCTCTAGATTGTCTAGCTTATTAGCAACACCTTTGTGTGCTGTATTTGGTTCTCTCTCCTCCGCATTCTACCGTGTTAGGCAGAGTGAGACCCCATTTGTGAAGCGAGGGAGCAGGCCATCAGTTACTTGAGTTTGGCAGCCCTCTCTTGGAAGGCAGGGCCTTGTGAGTGCAACTCTTCTGGGCCTCTGTGGCGACATGTGCATCCCTCCTGTGCATCAGCCACCTTCCCCTGCCTCCCCTGTGCTAGGCGCTACACCAAACTCAAGGGATAGCAGTAAGTAAGGCAACCATAGCCTGTCTTTTATGAAACCTGTGTTCTGTGGGGAGAGACAAATGAATCACTTCAGAGAGAGGTACCAAGGAAAGGCAGTTGGTTACTAGAATGGAAATCCTGGTGGGGGGCAGGGGGTAGGTCCTGGCAGGACCATTACCTCCTGGTCTCTTCCTCTGCTTGAGGAAGTACAGGTGACATTGGCTTCCCAGCCTGCTTCAGACAAACTCTCCATAGAAGATGCTGGAGAAACCATCTTTGTAGTACTATTTCCTATGATTATGTTTATTTCATTTAGATAAGGCCTCACTCTTTCACAGAGACTTCCCACCAACTGATGCTGTGATACCTATAACAAACAGCACAGATATTCTAACCATGAGGGCTGACATTGTTGGTGAAGTTGAGCTTCCTGGCCACTTAACAAGAAAGCAAATTATGATCAATGACATATTTTCTGTAATCAGAATGGTGGCTTTGAGGAAGGGAGTTTGTGGACAAAATGCTAGATTCTAAAAGAAGTGTCTCCCTGGGGATTTCATGGTGCCCTACTGTGATGTCATGACCAACTGCAAAGAGCAACTTTGTTTAGACACTTGGCCTGGCAAGTCCCCTCCTGGGTGCATACCCCTAAGGACTGAATCAAGGCCTCTAGCAGACACTTTTGTATATGAATACTCACAGCAGCATAATTCAGTCACGAGTTTGTGGATAAGCAGAAAGTGGTTCAGCTGTACAACCGATTGTTAGTGTAGATGGCCTCAATATATGCTCAGTGAAATAAGCCAGATACAAAAGGACAAATGGTGCACAATTCCAGTCATAGGAGGTCCCTAGAGCTATCAAACTCATGGAGACAGAAAGTAGAGTGGGGACTGCCAGGGACTAGGGAGAGGGATGTAGACAGATTTTCAGATTGGAGGTATAGAAAGTTCTGGAGATTCAAGGTGAAGATAGCCATATGACAGTATGGGTGTGCTTACTCCCCCAGAACTGTGCATGTGACTATGGTTAAAAGGTAAACTTCATTTATGAGTTTGACCACAGTGGTGGATAAACAAGCATCTTTGTTTAGGAGCTTCAGGGACAACTTAGACCTTGGACAGGAGGAGCAAAGTTCCTGGTGTCCATTCTAGGCATCCACATGAGGCACGGTATCCACACTGTCTCCAGGTCCTGTGCCCACTAGCAGGTCTGCAGCTGCTGCCTGGTTCCTAAGGCTCCTGCCAAAGGTCAGATGGGTGGTTTAGGAGCTGGGACATGACAGCAGAGGCCACTTAACTCCCAGGGCTGCTGGTCACCCTTCCAGCCAAGCAAGGACCTGGGTCATTCACTAGGCAAGCCAGAAAGCAGTCTCCAGGCTGCAACAGACAAGCCCAAATGCACAAACATGTTCTTCTTCCTCCTCCTCCTAAAATGCATTGACTTTGGTGACCAGGGTGGTAGCTAGCTGATGCCTCATGTGTTTTGTGGGGTGCACTAACTGCTGGCATGATGGAAGCTTGGGAAGAAGCTACACCTGCGGATGGGGTTGTAGACAGGCTGCAAGCCAGCAAGAGGCTGGGGGCTAAGCTGGAACACATCATATCTATCTCTGGGTTGTGGCTTGGGCTTTCCCCTTTGCCCACCTTTGCTCCCCCCAACCAAAGTTTTGCCATGGGCCCACCAGAGCAGCCCCACCTTGAGGGGCCTGCAGGCAACTCTGTGGAGGCAGTAGAGGGGCTGCAGAGTGCCTAACCCATTGAAGGAAGTGGGAGCCTGGTGGAGGCTGGGAGCGCTGGGGAGCCTGAGTGACTGCCATTCCACTCTTCCTGACAATTATTTTTTTCTTTCCTTTCCCTCGAAATTGTTTACAAGCTCCTCTCAAGACCAGGTCACCTTCTGAAGGACTCAGGGGGGAAGGCAGCAGCTGATGCCAGCATCTCATAACTGGCTATGCTGAGAGTACTTCATCTGGATGGAACCTGAGTCTGAGAAAGTGTCACCCCATGGATGGGCAGATGGTGGGAGTAGGCTTGAGCTCTCAGTCCCCACCTGTGTGCAGGCAGTGCCCCCCATAGTGGATCATGGACTGGATGGTCGCAGACATCATTGCCCAGGCCTGCTGTCCAGTGACAAGTTGTCCTCCTCACATCTGGCTGACGTGAGGCTGAGGTTGGGGTCTTGGGGCCTCACCCAGAATCACAAAACTGTACCTCATAGAACTGGGACCCAGCTCGGGCTCTGCTGCCTGGGCATGTGCATCTGCTAGACAGGACTTTGGCATGTCCATGCAGAAACTACCCAACAGTCTCTACCAGTGCCCCAAGGTAGAGATATGCCTAGGGATCAGCTACTGAATGTCTTGACCTTCCTCTACCTGTCCCTGCACCATCTCTTTGAATGAAGCTGTGGCATGCACTTTAGTAGAAAACGAAATTGAGAGAAAGTTTGGGTGGCATTTACTTTCAGGCAAGCAGCTGTGGTAAGGAAGAAAGGGGTACTGGGTACTGGACCAGAAAAATAGAGCCCAGTTCTGGCAATTCCCCTGGCTCTGCATAGCGACTGCTCTGAGCTTGTCAGCAGTCTCTCAGAGGCCTAGGCTCCTCCCCTATGAAATGGAGACAGTGACCGCCCTGCCCATAGGCCCCTTATAGTGACAGTCCCTAGGTGGCTCTTAGCCTGAAACAAAGTATAGTGCAGGTGTCCCAGATGGGTGCTGCCTCGATCATTAAGTAAGGACAAGAAAGGAACGCAGATTAGCTGCAGGTATCCAGGAAACTGGAAGGAAGGCAAAAGTACAACATAAACCAGAGCAGTCCTTCCTAGAGGAGTGAAAGCTTTGACCAGGACAGGCTCTAGGCCTGGTATCTCAGGGGGCTGGGGAATAGATGTGTCACTCTCCACCCCACTGCTTGCCATGTCTCTGCTTCCTAGGCTGCCCACTGTGATCTAGGGGAAGGGGGGTGCTTTGCCGTCTCTCTCTGAAGGGATTAGGTTTACACCTGATACTTTTCCTGCCTAGTCTGCCAGACACCCTCAGTTCTCAGAGATGTCTCAAGAAAGGATCAGATTCTCAGATGAGGAATTGAGGGTAGACTGAGGGCCAGAGGGACGTAGCAACTTGGGCACATCTGGCAGAGGGAAGATGTCTTTGGGTTTTGCTCTGATAGTCACTGTGGACAATAACAGCATTCCCAGCAAAGCCGCTTATGATTGAAGAGCATTTTCACATCTATTAACTCACTTGATCTTTGCAAGGACTTGGTATCATCCCATTTTACAGATGACCAAATTGAGACTCTGATCAAGTCTTAAAATAGCACATTAGTGCATGTTTGAACAGCAGAATGCCAGCTCCAAGGACCACACCTCGGGCCCACCCAGGCCTGTTGAAAGTAAGCCCAGCCAGGCCTTTGCTTTCAGGCCTAACCAAGCCTCACATGTGTCCTAGGATGGCAGCTATCTTTCCTTCCACCCAGGGTGTGTGTGTGTGTGTCCATCCCAAGCCACTCTTTGGTGATATGAGGAAGGAGAGGTGTCCAGCTGGGCAATATGAGGCTAACTGTCCTTCCTCTTAGAGCTGCAGGGATATTCCCAGCAGGCAGTAGAGATGTCATTGGTGCAAATTGTGCAGATCCTGTCAGCATGGCTACCATTATCATAGCAATCCAGGAGGTCTAGAGTTAGCCCAAGGGTAATCCAGTCTCAGTTTCTGCCAAATCAAAAGGGACCTTCCTTGCCCTGTTGACTAGTGGAGAGTTGGTGGCATTCTTCTTCTGCCCTTTCCCTGCCTGTCTTGTCTGACCTTTTCTTTGGGACCGACCCCACTTGCTGCTACAGGGCTTTCAGATCAGGCTTGGAGGCTGCCCAACAGCCTGACCTGGAGGCAGAACCCAGCAAGGCAAAGCCTTCCCCAGACTGTTGTGGGAAGCCCAGAGGGAGGCCATCCTGGTAGAGCAGCTTTCCTCTGGTCCTGCATAGGTCAAAATTGGATAAATATGGCCTGTTTTATTTTCTGACCTGCTTGGCCATGGGAGCTGCCGAGACTGTCATCAGGGATGTCCCTCGAGCTTTGGCTGGGTAAGCCCTGGGCTCAGCCTCCTAGACCTAGCACCATGCATGGAGCACAGCACAGAGGACCAAGACTTTGTCAGGGCCTGGCAGCACGTGTGGAAGTGGCATATTACACCCTAGGTTGCTATGCCTTGGCCATAGGGATGTGTGTGAGGCCACTGATCTCTGGCCATGTTGTCGTTGGCCTCTCTCACCTGTGGCCAATATAGACTAGGGATAGACCAGGCCTGAGGTATCTGTTTTCCCCTCATTGAAACATCTGGTAACAAGAGGCAAGTCCCAAGGGGCTGGTCCTCCTGCAGTTTTGGCCCTGTCTTTACACACCCTTCCCCCACCCCCACCGTGACTGGCGTGGGCAGCTTTGTGGGCCTTGCTTTCTGGGTTTGTGAACGAGGAAGTGAACCAGCCCTGGAGGTGTACTGATCCTCCACTCACGGCTGCTCTGAGCTGCTTCCCATCCCTATGCTCTCTGCCTGCCTAGAAGGAGGCAGGAAATGTCCTACCTGCCCCCTCATCCATACTCATGTATAGGCAGCCTGCCCCCAGGTCCTCTTGCCAGCCCCCTGCAGAATTATAGAGCTAATAGTGCCCGAGGGCTTGGCCCAAGGTCATATCACTACTAAAGAGGACCAGCCGTTGTGATTGGCCTGGGCCTGTTGTGGAGGCAGGTTCTACAGGCCCAGCCATGTGTGGCAGCACTGGGTGGCGAGGAGGGCTGGTTTCTACCTCTGCTGTGCCCCGGGCTCAGGACCACACTAGGACCTCACTTTTCTTCACCATTGGTGTTACCTTTAGGCAGGAAAGGTATTGATTTAGTTTTGAGGCTGGGTGAGCTATAAATATGCATGAGGACTGGTGGTTATTTAACTGTACTTTCCATTCTCCTTGCGTGGCTGCCTGCTTCCAGCTCTTTCTCCCTCTCAGCATGCAGGTCAGGTGCAGGGTGGCAGCCAGCTCTCCCTCCTTGAGCGCTGCCTGGGACCTTCTTGGGGGCAGCCAGGTCCAGGGTGCAACCATCTCCCTGGTAGGACCATCAGGGGAGGACATCCAGGGCCAGATAGCACAGGGGTCCATACATAACAGGGGCTTGTAGAGTATTGGGGCCTTGAAGTAAGGTCCTTAGAGGTGAAACTTAACACTCTTACTCTTTTAGAGATGGGAAACTGAAGCCCAGAGAGGACAGGAGTCCTTCTCAAGAGCCCCGGCAAACTAGGGGCAGAACTTTACTATGGGAATAGAAATGAAGCAGTCACTGGCCCTTACCTGTCCACTTCCTGGAGGGCTCAGGATATAAGCAGAGAGAAATGGCTAGTCAGCTGAGCCCATGCAGAATTGGAACGGGCAGAAATCCAAGGAATGGGCAAGAGGCAAGAGAATGCCTCAGGCCTCCCTGGGGCAACGGCAGTGGGCCACACAGGCTCGATCTTGGACATTTGCCCTGGATGAGCCTCACCCTCTCTGGACCACACACGCCCTCTGGACTGCATGCTCCCTGAACCCTGCACAGGCTTCTCAGTGGCTCCTCTGTCCACTGGGGCTCTGCCTTCTCTGCAGCCTGAGACCCAGCTCCAAATGTAGTTTCTCTGTAGCCCGAGAGGGGCTCTGGAGACTGCCCTATCGACCCAGCACTTTCTCGTACCTGACCTGCACCTACTGGCCTCCCTTCCCTGCATCATGGACATGACAGTAGCTGCTCACTTGGCAAGTGAAATATTTTTGTTTAGTCAATAATTGCACCATCACATCAAAGGAAGGTTCAAAACTTTTCCTTTTGAGATTCTTGTCAGTATCTCCACAGTTTTCTCAGCTGCAAATCAAACAAGCCAACAAATTTTAGCAGAAGATTATAGCCATTTTTCCCCTTTCTTCCTCAAAGCTGTCATCTAACAGCAGATTTCAGCAAAGTTGTTCGATCTCTCCCATCTGCTCGTGTTGAGCGGCGCTAGCCCCCCGAAGATGTTTCTTCGCATTGGCATAAACATTACTCGGCAACATGGGAGGGGTGTTTGGGAGTGGGGTACGGAGGGGCAGGGTAGGTGTTCTTTCTCCCCTGTACCAGGTGCCTTATCTTCTGCCTCCTGCCTCATCACATAGCAGGGCTGAGGCCACTCATACCTGGGAATATGCCCCTGAACTGGTGGACGGTCATGATCGCAGGAAATTCTCCAGCCCTTGGCTATGGAGCCTGACCCTTAGCCCTCAGTCTTTTTACCCTTCCTCTATGCTGAGAGTGCCTGTGTCTTCCCATAGGAGATGCTTTTAGGTGCTCTAGCTTTAGCCCACCTGTGGACCTGCTGGCTCTGCTGGCCCTTACCCAACTACAGGCCAGGTCCAAGGCTCCTCTGTGTCCCCAGCCTTACCCTTGGGGCCCCTTGCTCGGTACTAAACATGTGCAGGGAGTGGCCCCCTGCCACAGCCCCACCAGTGATGCACTGGGACTCTGCACAGCTCACTTTTCTCATCTAGAAAACAGGAGAATCTGTGTCTTATAGCTTTGTGAGGACTAAATGAAACCATGAGAGACCTCTGGCCTGGCCTTTGCATAGCGTCCTTGGTGGGTCAGATTTTGGGGCCAAGGACCCTTTGCTGTCCTCTTCTTCCCCTGGGCTATATGCCTGGGACCAAATAACGCTCCTGCCCTTGGCTTTCTGAGCATAGCAGTTAAGTGTGGTACCTACCAGGCCCCATTGGATCAGATAGCAAATATGTGTGGTACCTACCAGGCCCCTTTGGATGCCAAGGTCCCATCTCAGCACTTGCCTATCTCCCCAGCATCACATCTGTGATGTGCCTAGTCCTAGGGCCATGTTGGACTATGCCTTGGGGCTGGCTGGAAAGGTCGAGGTGCCTGGGCATGTTCAAGAGCCCAAGGATGGAGGCCTGACTGTGGCCAGCCTGGCTCCTGCTGAGCACTTCAGTGAGAGTGGCCAATCAGAAGCAGGTAGCTGAGGTCTTGTAGGTCATGGAGCAGGAGGGTCTAGGCATTGTCTTTTCTGAGTGTGGCCAGAGGCACTGGGTGTCCAGAGAGGGTGAGGAGCAGGTCCACAAGGGACTCTGAGGAACCGCCATAGCCTGGCAGGGGCATGTGGGCACATCCTAAGGTCATCTGGCCCTGGAGACTGCTGGCTAAGCACTGTGGTCACTGCACTGCGGGGTCTAGTCCTGGCTGGCAGCAGAGTCGGCAGGGTCTTCTGGGAGTGCTCTGTAGGTCACTGTGCAGGAAGCTATCCTGGCTATAAAGAGGAATGGCCAGGAACTGAGATTCCTCTAGCCTCGGAATTCTTAGCCCAGGCAGGCACCATTTCCTCATTAACCTCTCAGTATTTTTCTTTCATTGGGGGAGAGGGGGTCTCTCCAGGTCGGTCCTGTTCACTCTTTTGCAAACTTGCACTTGACATTGAAATCCTGGTCCATTAAAAGGTGGAAGATTTGTCCTAGTGTTACAGGCACTGAGCACGAGACCATGACTGCAGCATCCACAGCTTGCTTCTGTTTGTTTTTGACTTTTCTCTTTCCCCACCCATTTTAATAGCGTTATTGAGGACTTGTACTCTGTGACTCACCCATTTAAAGTGTACAATTCTATTCACAGATACATGCAACCATTACCATGATCAATTTTAGAGCATTTTTATTACCTCAAAGAGAAGCTGGAACCCTTCAGATGTTACCTGGCTCCCCTATTCCATCCTCAGCAACCACAAATCCACTTGGTCCCTGTCAAATTTCCTGTTCTGAACACTTCCTGCTATGTGTGGTCCCTTGCTACTAAAGTTCACCCATGTCATAGCACACATCACTGGTTTGTTCCTTTTTATGACTGAATAATACTTTATTCTGTGGATATGCTACATCTTATTTATCCATTCATCAGTTGGTGGACATTTGGGTTTTCCTGCTTTTAAGCTATTACGAAGAAAGCTGCTATGAACATTCATGTATGAGTCTTCATGTGGATGTATGTTTTCTTTTTTAGGGACAGGGTCCTGCTCTGTCACCCAGGCTAAAGTGCAGTGACACAATCAGAGATCACTGCACCCTAAATGCCTGGGCTCAACCATCCTCCCACATCAGCCTCCTGGGTAGCTGAGACAACAGACATGTGCCACCATACCTGGCTGATTAAAAAAAAAAAAATTGTAGGGATAGAGTCTTACCATGTTGCCTAGGCAGTTCTTGAACTCCTGGCCTCTGACTATCCTCCTGCCTTGTCCTGCCAAAGTGCTGGGGTTATAGGTGTGAGCCACTGTGCCTGGTCAGGATATACATTTTCAGTCTTCTTAGGTATATACCTTCAATAGGATATGCTGGATCACATGGTTACTCCATTGAGTCCTTTGAGGAACAGTCAAACTTTTCTTACATCCCCACCAGCAGTGCGTGAAGGGTCTGGTTTCTCTGTGCCCTCACCGAACCAACACTTGTTACTGTCTTTTTATTCCAGCCATCCTGGTAGATATGAAGTGATATCTCATTGTGATTTTGTTTTCCATTTCCCTGATAACAAATGATATTGAGCATCTTTTCATGTGCTTGTTTGACCTTGTAGAAATATCTGTTCAGATTCTTTGCCCATTTTTTAGTTGGATTATTTGGGGTTTTATTATTGAATTATAAGAGTTCTTTATATATTCTGGATATAAGTCCCTAGGATATAGATTTGTGAACATTTTTTCTCAAACAGTGGGTGTCTTTTTTTATTTTCTCAGTGTATCCTTTGAAGTGTGGAAGTTAAGTTTGGATAAAGTCTAGTTAATCTGGGGTTTGTTGCTGTTGTTCCACATATTTTATTGTTAAACCTAAGCATCCTTAGCCAAATCCAGGGTCATGAAGGTTTACCCCTATATTTTCTTCTACAGATTCTTTATTATTATTATTATTATTATTTGGGATTCATTGAGGGTACAAATAATTAGGTTACACTGAATGCATTTGTTCAAGTCCCTCTTGTAATTGTGCCCTTACCCCAAGAGGTGTGCCATACACCCTGTCTCCCATCCCCCACCCGCCTCCCATCTACCTCATTCCCCTACCCTCCCCCTTGTATTAGCTCATCTACTGCCTTCATATTAGAACTGAGTACATTGGATTCTTACTTCTCCATTCTTGTGATGCTTTACTATGACGAATGTGTTCCAACTCCATCCAAGTTAATACAAAAGATGCAAATTCTTCATCTCTTTTAATGGCTGAATAGTATTCCATGGTATACATATACCACAGCTTGTTAATCCATTCCTGGGTTGGTGGGCATTTGGGTTGTTTCCACATTTTGGCAATTATAAATTGAGTGGCAATAAACAGTCTAGTGCAGATGTCCTTATGATAAAATTACTTTTTTCTTCTGGGTACATGCTTAGTAATGGGATTGCAGGGTCAAATGGGAGGCCTAATTTGAGTTCTTTGAGGATTCTCCATACTTCTTCCAAAAAGGTTATATTATGTTTGCAGTCCCACCAGCAGTGTAAAAGCGTTCTCTTCTCTCCACAACCAAGCCAGCATCTACAACTTTGAGACTTTGTGATGTGAGCCAATCTCACAGGGGTTAGTTAGGTGCTATCTCAGAGTAGTTTTGATTTGCATTTCTCTGATGATTAGGGATGATGAGCATTTTTTCATGTTTATTAGCCATTCATCTGTCTTCTTTAGAGAAGGTTCTATTCCTGTGTCTTGCCCAGTGATATAGGGGATTGTTGGGTCTTCTTTGTTGATTAATTGGAGTTCTCTGTAGATCCTAGTCATCAAGTTTTTGTCCTATTCATAATGTGCAGATATCTTTTCGCATTCTGAAGGTTGTCAGTTTGCTTTGGTTGTTGTTTCCTTAGCTATACAGAAGCTTTTCAGTTTAATTAAGTGCCCAGACTGCCTTGATTATGGTGGCATATGTCTTCCTACTTGGTTCAGGAGGCATATGTCTTCCTACTTGGTTCTCCCTTTTTAAGATTGCTTTGGCAGTTCTGAGCACTTGCAGTTCTGCATGAAGTTTAAAATCACCTTGTGCATTTCTGCAAGGACAGCTAGTAGACTTGTGTTGAATGTGTAGACCAGCTTGGATAGTGTTGCCATCTTAATAATGGTTAAGTCTTCGGACTCATAGACCTGGAATATTTTCCCAGTTATTTAGATCTGGGCTTGATCACCAGGGTTGATTTAGCACAGGCTGTACCCCCAGAGCATATTGATACTGCAGGGCTATCCTGGTGAGAACGTCCCTTGCTGTGAGACTGTGACTTGGCATCTAAGATGCTGACTTGCTCCCACAGGCATAGAAGCCTTCAGAGCAGCTTGGCTTAGTTGGTTATGTTGGGCCTTCCAGGCTCCAACCTGCAGACCTGTCATTTAGTGCAAGACTGAGGCAGAGGTGCGGCTCACCTGCTCCATCTCTGCAGTGGGGTTGGGGTTCTGGGCCTGCCATGGTCTCTCAGACACTATGTTTAGACTCAAGGGAGGGACAGGCAGACATCATCTTCATAGAGCTAATAGACTGTAGGGAGACGAGTTTATAAATAATACTAGTTTCTTATCCTGTGTGCTGAGAGGTACCTGGACACCAAAAAAGGCAAGGGAGCCTGTGGCTTGGGGTGGGCATCGTAGATATAGGCAGAAGTTAGAGTGGGTTTGGGGACAGTGGCTGCCCCCGGGCGCTGATTCAGTCTGGGAAGAGGAGCAATTCAACATCAGGAATAGGACCCATAGGGCAAAGCTGGGTCATGAAGGGCCAGGGGCGGGGAGCTGCATAATCTAGTACCTATTATGTTTCTAGTGCCCAATAAAATGCTTGTCACGTGGAGGTGCTGATACATAGAGATGCCCTGTGTGGCTACCAGGCTGTGATTATGGCAGCAACCTGGCAGTTCAGCTGTTGCCACCAGGTAGGACTCAGCCTCCACAGTTCCATCTCAGCTGGGCCCAAAGCCCTAGTCCAACCTGGGGACTCAGGTGTGCCTCTTCCTGGAAGGTCCAAGAATGTCTCCTCCACCTGCTGATTAACCCCACATGCTCCTATGCTGCACCTGCTGTGATTGCTGGGCTACCCACTGCATGTAGACCTGTGGGTTCAGAGGGCCAGCCAGGTATAGGTGGAACATGAATGGAGGATGGGTAGGATATAGGTGGAACATGAATGGAGGATGGGTAGATGGATGGGCAGGTAGAAGAAAGGAAAGATGGCAGGAATGAACCCAGCTTGGCCAGGAACTGGGCTTCAAGTCACAGGCAAGAGCCCAGAGCCAGACCTGTCCTGGGTCCTGGTTCTTCCCATGTTGTTTCTAGGGCCCCTGCCTTCTCTAGACATGGGTAAGGAAAGTCCAAGCAATTTATGGGCATAGTGAATGCCAATACAGAAAGTTACAGCCCACAGAGGGCCCCAGTACCTGATGTTCTTGCAATCTTCATTGTTCCCAAGGTGTGAGTTAACCATATCACCCAGAAGCGGGAGTTGAGCATCTTCATGGCTGTCACCAGCAGTGCAGAGGCATTCTGGCCCTGGCCCTGACCCTGAGCACAGATGCCTGGGTAGATGCTAACACCGTGACACCAGGTGCTTCCCAAGGTTCGCGGTGTAGGCCAGGCTGAGGAATCTGTTCTGACCCACTGTTGACCTGGTGGGTGCTTGGCACTAACAAGGTCAAGGACACAGTGTCTTTGGGCAGACCTTACCTCAGCCAATCAGACCAGGCTCAGTCAGCTGTGCCATTTGGGGGTAGGGGTGGTGCCGCTGCTCTCTACCCCTCAAACCTTGTCAGCCACAGTCACTGATCACCTGTGGACACCCTATTGCCCCTGGGTAGGTTCTTCAGTGCCCTGTATATTTTACCGGGGTATAATTTTTTTCTCTCTTGTTTCTCAGTTTTGTCTTTTTTCTATTTGGGTTTGGTAAGCCTTGCTGTCTCCCCCTTTACTTTTGAACCTGTACACAGAAGTATTTCTTGGACCGTAAGTTTTTTGTCAGTGGGACAACATCATTCCAGAACTATGGGCCACTCACCAGGAACCCTGATCTCAAGTGGGAGCTAATGGTTCTCATCCTGCCCACCAGCCTAGACATTTCCATGGCAACACTCCACCTGGAGCTTGCCACACTTGGATACAAGGCCAGCCCAGCTGAGGTAGTGCTGAGCTTCCTGTTCCCACCTGTGCCTAACCGCACCTACTGGGTAAAGGCCACTGAGACCTGTATAGGGGCTGCACTGGTCCAAGGCCATGGTGGGCAACCTCCAGGACGTCCATTGTGCTCCTTATGCCCCATGCCCTGCTGAAAGGTTGCTCTCAGGAGACTGGTAGCATTGAGTCCTGGCGAGGGTCAGTAACTGAAGGAACTATGCATGCTGTGAAGGAACTATGCACTAGGCCACCTTGTGCTTGTTAGGGGGGGCCACAGACCGCCCCCCCGCCCCCCCAGTCAGCCTGCCATCCATTTTTGTATAGCCCATAAACTAAGAATTGCTTTTACATTTTTAAGGGGTTGAAGAAAAATCAAAGAATATTTTGGTACACATTCTTTGACATTCTGATTTGTGTTTCCATGAGTGCCAGTCTGTGGCTGTGTCTTGCTACAAATGCAGCACTTTAGTCAGGATAGAGGCTGTTGGCTCTGACAGGAGCATTGGTTCTCACTCTCTCCTGCATCTTTCCTGGCCCCAGAGCCTATAGGTTGGTGAGGGTGGTTGAGATGCATCTCCAGCCCACAAAGGCCCCCAAAACAAGTGCTGGTCCTACCACTATCACAGGGATGCCCTGTCACTTGGGTGGATGGATTTCACACACTGAATTATCTCACCCAGACTGTTAAAATTGGATAAAATAACAATTCCTTTCAACCCTGAAAGTCTGTGATTCAGCTGGAGTTACAGGATGTCCCTTCATCCTTTCTGGGTTTCTACAAGATTCTCAGAAAACCCGTGAAGCCTCACGAACACTGCTCGGTGCCTCCTCCCTTGCCCCAGGCCCCAGGCAGGGCTTCCATCTCCCTACCACAACCTGAGTGGATGGCCTTTCTTTTCCTCCTCCCTCCTTCTGAGGAAGCACAAAGAGAGGCCAGGTAGGCCATCTGCAGTCCCAGAAGCTTCCTGCTGCTGGCTTCTGTTTTCACACTGAGGTGCCCACGTGTCCCCCACCAGCGGAGCTGTGTGACAAGTGCCGGGTTGGCATCCTTCATTTGCAGAGGCTGTTGGCATCTGGGCCCAAGGGAGAGGCCCTGCCAGTGGTCAATGCTTAACTGCTCCGCACAATTAGAAGCATAGAGGATCTCCTAGGGTGCTTGGTGGGAGCTGCACCCTGGGCCTGGGTGCCTATGCCCCGCAGATGCTGTACTGGCCCAAGGTCTTTCCTGTACCAAGATCTAGGACTGGCTTAATCAGCCTGTGGTGCCCCCAGAGGGCCCTAAGTGCTCTGACACTATTCTTTCCCTTTGCCCTGTCCACAGGGCTGGCCTCAGGGAGCTAGTGGCCAGGGAACCCCACAGATGCTCACCTTGGCCTATCGCTTCGTTCAAGGAGTAGTCTTTCACAGTGATTGTGCCAGTTCACTTTCTTACGGGCTGTAGTCAGGGCTCTGTGTCTTTGCTTGGACGTGGCATATTCCATCTGCTGCCAGCCTGCCACGCAGTCTAGAGGAAACCTAGGGTGCCTTCCTGAGGTACTGGCTTCCATTTCTCTGATGATCAGTTCAAACACCTTTGCATATGTTCCTAGCTTGTTGGATATATTGTTTCTTGAAATGTCTGTTCACATTTTTTGCCTATTTTTACATTGAGTTGTCTGACATTTTCTTATTTATATTTGAGTTTTTTTACAAATTCTAGATCTGAATCCTTTGTCAGGTGACTTTCACATATCATCTTCTCTGCAGTTGCCTTTTCACTATTTTGATAAATAGAAGTTCTTAATTTTTATAAGTTCAATTGTATTCTTTATTTTCTTTTATGCTTAGTACTTTCTGACCAGTGTTTAAGAAATCTATTCCAGAGTCACGAAGCTGTTCTATTGTGTGTTCTTTAAAAGGTTATTGCTTTATCTCTTATACTCAGATTTATGACCCCTCTGGCCTCCACTTGCTCCCCAAGCACCATGCTTTAGTTGATAAAGTATATATCAGAGCCAGGCTAACAATTCTGTTCCTTCCTTTGTAGACATTGAAATTGGCGATTAATAAGTGCTTGGTGGGAATTGGAGTGGGGCTTGCAGGCCAGCCTGTGTGGTGATGGGTCAGGCATGGAGCTGTCACTATGAACTCAGCTTAGCCTAGACACAGATGGCCTCATACAGAAGCAGTCGTATGTATGTACATAGCTTCCTCTATCCCATACTTTCCAGCTGCCAGCCACGTGGCCCAGAAGCAGCACCATCTTTGCAGGAATGAGGACATCTAGCACCCAAATAGTGGATTCTAAATGCTCTTCTCCAAGGCTTATTGGTGAAATAGCTAATTTTAGGACAGACACAAGAAATACACAGATGAGCCTGGAGCATCTTCCAATGCCAGAAATGCTCAAAACAAACAAAAACACCTACATTGCCCAGGTTATGTCAGAGGAATCCAGGAGCCACCAGAAAGTACTCCCAGTGGCCAGGCAAGGGGCTCATGCCCTTGTCCCAGCAGTTCAGGAGGCTGAGGAAGGAGGATTACTCAAGGGCAGGAGCTCCAGGTTACAGTGAGCTGTGATTGAGCCACTGCACTCCAGTCAAGGGGGCAGAGTGAGATCCTCATCTTTAAAAAATAAAAAACTCCCAGTGGCCAAAGCTGGAGTAAAATAGTACTGGATCATAATCCCAAATATAAAATAAAATCCATAAGTCAATAATACATTAATAAGTGTGTTAAGAAAGAACTGGAAGGAAAGAGGATAAATCCAATATAGAAAAAATCCAAATACTGTCTGCAGCATCTGCCCTCAAGGTTGAAAGCCCATCCCCCCCTCCCCCCCAGTTGCGTGAGTGGTGTGTAGAGTGACTTCCAGAGAGTACTGCATGAAAATGGAGGGGAGAGCAGCACAGCAAAAGGAAAGCCTGAAAGACTGGCCAGAAGGTGCTCTGGTCAGCTAGGGTGGGTCAGTGCAGACGCTTCACCTCTCTGTCCTTCCAGGCCCACATCCCTGTCTCACCACAACTAAACATCAGGCAGACCCAGTAGAGGGACATTACACTGAGGACTGTCACAGTGTCATGTCTAACCACATGCCAAGTAGAATCCCAGGTCATGTGAAGGAGTATGGCCTCTAGCTGATATCAGTGCCCATCATGTGGCCCTTATGTGACAATGTACCACACTCATGGGCAGTCAGGTTGGGACTCATTAGGACTCTTGTCTTCACTATCTTTCTGCAAATCAAAAGCCATTCTAAGGGATAGAGTTGTATTGTATTGTGGTTCTGCTTCCATGATTCATGGGTTCTTACAGACTCAAGGACAGAGGAGTGACAAGAGGCTTCCTGGGGCCATGGTGTGGGGTCGGCAGGGCCTAGTCATGCAGTATTTGCCAGCAGAGGATGGGGAGAATGCGGCATGTTCTACAGAGATGTGAATTACAATTTGTTCCTAAAGTTGTTCTTTAATCCCTGTGTGTGCAAAGGACCTACAGTGTCAGGGGGCAGGGTCAGTACCAGTAGGGACATAGGGGGTGGGGAGAATGTGCCGTTTTCTCCCCAGGTGCTCCTCTAGTCAAGTGACAGCACCCCCTCACCTTGGTGTAGAGGGAGCAGAACCTGGAGAGGTACAAGGTCCCTCCCAACCCCCACAGCAAGCAGAAAGGGGCTGAGACTCACTGGCTTCATGGTTCAGAACACAGATCCCCTCCTGAGAATTTCTTGGTTCTCACAATCAGAGTCCAGGTGTCAAATGGATCTCTAGTTTGTTTCTTGCTCACAGAATCCTCTCACACTGGTCCCAGGTGTGGTGACCCTGTACCATGTGTTTTATGCAGGGTGACTTTGACCGGAACAGGACCAAAGTGCTGCATATGAGCCTGAACCCTGCCAGCGCGGCCAGGCAGCGCCTGCGCGAGGATCGAGACCAGCTGCAGGCAGAGTGTGAGCGGCTGCGGGGGCTGGTGCATGCCCTGGAGAGAGGAGTCCCCATCCCTGCTGACCTCGAGGCTGCCGCGTGTCTGCCATCATCCAAGGAGGTGTCAGGTAGGCCCCTGCACAGGCAGGTCAACTGCACAACCTGCCAGAGCAGACTCGGTGTCTGTTTGTCTATCCTTCATGTGGAGGCAGTATGGTCACCATGCAGTTTGTCTTTCCCTGTGGGCAGCTAGGCCTTGTGGATGGTGGGGGCAGAGTGTCCTGGCTTGGGGCCCATAGAGAGGCACTGTTTCCCCGAGGGCCTGTGTAGGTTTAGTCATCTGAGTCTGAAGGTAGCTGAAATAATTCAGGCAGCAGTGGAAAAACAGGTGTCTGAAATCTTCTCAGACCCCCTAAAACAAATTAGTATCATTTATCAGTTTATATGTGACCCATTAATCACGAGTAAATCCAATTCTCTGTGAAAATAGGTGCCATCTTTCACTGGTCTAAGCACACTTCACGGAGCCCAAAGGCCTGCAGCATCTTGGGGAGAAGTAAGGCCAGACCAGGAGGGCACCTCTCACATTTGCCCTCCAGGTCTGTAAATCAGAGCAATGGCCTTTGGACATGCAGCCTATCCCCTTCAACATAGTGCAGTGAGGTTGCCTCTGCTCACTCCAAGCCTCAGGGAATGTTACAGTAGGAATGTTACAGCCACCAGGTCCTGCCCTTGCTGTGCCCACTCTACAGCTGCATACATAAGCAGATCTGTCAGTGCAGGGGCCTGGAGCCTATGAGAACCCAGAGCTTTTGTGCACAGTCTGGTCCCCCATTCACTCTGCTGTCGAGAGTGCCTGGCCCTGCCCATGACCTGGACCTTAGTCCCTCCATAGCAGCTAGGAATACAGCCCTGATACCCCTGCTCTGGAGTGTGGCCACTGCTTTTGCTGCCTCACCCTTGGGGGTATTTGCAGGGTCATCTGGGGTGGGGGGCTGTGGGCTGCTGTTGGCTGCTGTTCTCCTGACATGTGCATCTCGCACGTGTTTCTGGGTGTCTTTTCATCCAATGAAGCCCTTTCTTACTTCCTTACCATGTGTTTGTCATCTCATCCTGTAAAGGCAGTGGGCATTCCCTGGAGAGTGGAGCTAGAAGGGTTGGGCAGCAGTAGTGTGGCCTCCTTCTCACAGTGCCAAGCTCACACTGACCTGTAGGGCAGGCTCTCCTGTTCATCCCTATCAGGAGAGTCTTAGGTGGAACCCCGCCTCGCTCCCATTTGCTCTCACTGTGGACCATTTTAGAACACCTGAAGGCAGCGCCCCCAAACTCCTGAGGCATAAGGCCTGGTACACCGTAAGGCTGGATGCCTGGCGTAGTTGTGAGGAGGCCATGAGCTCTGGTGTCAGCCAGCCTGAGTGGAGTGGCTGCATCCCAGTTCTAGGAGCTGCTGTGTCCTCTTAATGCAGTGTTTTTCAACCTTTTTTATCTCACAGCACACTTGAACTTCTAGTTAAAACTTTCACGGCACACTTAAATTATTATGTTGATCAAAAAATATATACTTCCTGTGCTTTGAACTTCTTTCAAAAATAAGTTAATCTTTAAAAATTTTCACGGCACACAGTATGTCTCAGCACACCAGTTGAAATTTACTGTCCTAACCACTCAAGTGGTTCTTGGGCTTTTCAGTTCTCTGTACCTCTCACTTTTCGGGTCTCATCAGCCTCAGTTGCATGGGACTAGGGCAGCTGCACAGAGGCCTGGGTACTGGTTCATTAGTAGGAACAGATCTCCCTGAGAACCTTCCCTGGGACTACACGAGGAAGCCTCTTGTGCCAGCCCACATGCTGGTGTGGGGACCCCTTGCACGGGTGCAGGCTCCATGGCAGAATACACCATGAATAGGGGTGCTCTGCTGGCTGGAAATAGGCTCTGTGGGCAACCCGCCAGGTATTAACTCTCTTTCTCACTAACCCAGGGAAGAAATAAAGGCAAGAGAAGGGGCAGGCCTCTCTTGCATGACCACCTCTCCCCACACACATAGGCTGCTAGTCTCCACTAAGGCTGTACATGCCTGAGTCCTTAAGTCCTCCAATCCTTCTGGCCATGGCTCTCCCTCCTGCCTGCGCTGTCTTTGTGTCCTAGCAAATTTGAGAGTGGAAAATGCAAACCCTTGAGTGATTTGCAAAATCACTCTTGGAAGATTACCTTACCAGCATCAAATGTAATAGATAGGGCCCTTGATTGTTTGCTCATTTATTTGTTTATTCATCTGTCCTGTCAACTAGTCTCTGTGTTCCATCTTGGATACACAAGCACTTGGAGTCTGGCTGTGACAGTGTTCACACTGAAGGGGACAGGAGAGGCTCTCAAATCTGTTTCAAGAAGTCAGGGCCAGGGTTGCCTGGAAGATGGAAAGGGGCATGTAAGCAGAGGCCCAGGCCAGTCAGGAGGCACACTGTGACAGAGCCCAGTGGGAGGTGAGGTGGATAGGAAAATTGTACTCAGTCTGCGCCCTGCTGCCCACACCCTCAGAAATCAGAGAGAGAGAGTGCAGCACCAAACTTGGAATCTAGAAAGTAGGTGGCTAAAAAGATTGATTAAACAGACTCAGGGGAAAAAAATTTTTTTTTTTTTTTTTTTGAGACAGTCTCACTATGTCGCCCTCAGTAGAGGGCTGTGGTGTCACAACACACAGCAACCTCTAACTCTTGGGCGTAAGCCATTCTCTTGCCTCAGCCTCCCAAGTAGCTGGGACTACTGGTGCCTACCACAACGC
Source organism: Loris lydekkerianus (assembly GCA_963574355.1). Lineage (NCBI taxonomy): Eukaryota > Metazoa > Chordata > Mammalia > Primates > Lorisidae > Loris > Loris lydekkerianus. The sequence continues at coordinate 115,441 of CAUYPK010133826.1, read as the reverse complement.
CCGGATATTTTTTTGTTGTAGTTGTCATTGTTGTTGAGCAGGTCTGGACCGGGTTCAAACCCGTCAGCCCTGGTGTATGTGTCCGGCTCCTTAACCACTGAGCTATGAGCACCAAGCCAGAGAAATGGAATTCTGAGCTGCTGTAGGTGGGGTCAGGCAGGTCTGATTATACCTGGGAAACTGCTAGGAGCAGGTGGCAGGTGGCAGGGAGGCTCAGTTGAGAGTTCACTTGAGAGACAGATCCCCAGACCTTCCCTCTCCATCTGCATGCAGTGTGCACTTGCCTTTCCTCTGGAAAGATAAAAATCAAAAAGCCCCCAGTTTATTAAGTATGATCCCCAGGCTGGCAGCAGCTTCCATGGGAACATTTTGGAAATGCAGATTCTTAGTCTGAAGTCTGGCCATCTGCCTACCAGGCTTGCAGGCCCCTCAAGTGAGTTTGTTAGCTACTGCTCTGGAAGGGGTCTGCAGAGGGTCCCCCAAACAGGCCTAGGCCTGACTTGAGCACAGAGCATGAGACAGACAGATGCTGATAGACCCAAGATGTCCCTCCCTCCCCGGGATTCTCCCCTGTATACTCCAGAATACTGGCAGCAGGTGTGGCCTTCCAGGCCAGAGGATCTGACCAGCTCCAGAAGACACCGACATTGAGGAGTGCCAGTGGAGCCCTTAGCTCAGTCTCTCCTTGGGGAAGCTTCCTCTTCCCACTCAGAGGTTCCTGTGTGCCTGTGGTGCTCACTCATCATTACAAGTAGATGCCCAGGATTATCAGACATCTGAAAGAAGAAGAAAAGGCCTCTAAGATGGAAAATATAGATCAAAGTAAATGGTAGAAAAATGCAACTTGAAGGGAATAGACCTTCAGAGTGAAGAAAACCTCCGAAGAATTGTGTTTTGGATATATCCTCAGAGAGATAAGACAGGACGTTTCAACAACAGAACAGGAAGAAGATACCTTTAAAAAATTCTGAGAACAAAATGAACTTTGAGAAGTTAAATATATTAGAGATAAATAAAAATCCAAATACAAGATTTATAAGATAAAATTGAGAAAGTTTATGTAAAAGTAGAGCAAAAAGAAAATGAGATGGAAAACAAGTGGAAAAAGATAAGAAAGTAAGAGGACAGGTCCAGGAGGTCCAATCTGAATAATGGAGATGCCAGAGAAGAGAACTAGAACACAGATCACAAGTGGGGTAACTGAAGACCTCCTCCCAGGATGAGCTGAGCTGACCTTTTACCTTATAGAAGATGCTCAGAAGGTCATTAACACAATGAAAATAGAGCCATACAAGTACGTCATTATGAAAACTCAGAATATTGGGGACAAAGAGAAGAAGCTGTAAACTTCAGAGAAGAAAAAAATAGGTCATTTGTCAAAGGATCAGGATCAGAATCAATTAACACTTTTGACAGAGTGCTGGCAGCTAGGAAGCTGCAGAGCAGTGCCTTCAACTTTCTAGCGGAGTGATTACCACTTAGAGCCCTGCCCCCACTCCAACTCCCAATCAAGTCTGAAGGAAGAGTTGCCTTTTCAGATGTTCAGAGTCTTCAAAACTTTACCTCCCATGTGCCCTTTCTGAGGAAGCTGATAGGAGATGTGGCCCAATAAGATGAGGGATTAAACCAAGAAAGATGTGGTGCACAGCACACAGCACTCCAGCCTCGGAGAGGCAAGGATGGATCCTGGACAGTAGGCTCAGTGATTAGCCAGCACAGGCTAGAACCCATCAGCGGGTTGGAGGGCTCCTCAGATAAAATTTGGTATGTCAGTTTTCTCAAAAGGAGGTGTGAGCCAGAGCTCCCCTCCCCTGTGTGACCTGCTGTGGACATTGGCGCTGAGACCCCTGGGCTGCTGCCTCCAGCTGGACGGAGCCTCCTGCCCTGTGATATCAAACTCATTTCTCTTGTGTTTGCCACCACACCAAAAAAAAGTTAGAAAGCACTTATGTAGATAACTAGCACAGAAGTACGACTGTTAGGAGTGAGTGCTTCAAAAACTGGGGTAGCAGAAAGGCAGAACACGTATTAGCTGTGGGGGAAAACAAAAGGTATGTAAGAAGCAATCACAGCCTGCTCTGGGGGGCACCTCTGAACAGCACTTTATATGGTCATAAGGGACCCAAGGCCTGGTTTGAGTAAAATGGTGAGCCTCATAGTAACAGAGCCCAGCATAGCAGCAGAGCTGCAACAGGGAAGAAAAAGAGAAGTGTGTGTGGATGGTGGTTGAAGGAGGGAGGCCAAACCTTCATCTTCCCCGGAGGGAAGTCAGTTGGTAATGCCCCAGCCATCAGATACAGAAGCAGCATGAGAGGTGGAGTTAACACCAGCACTACCTGCTAAAAGAAGTGGAAGCAGATGGGAGGCATGGGAGACTGCCCTGCTGCGGCAGACCAATGGAATTACTGGACTCACTAACACATATGTGTGTATTTTGCATAAAAATCAAACCTAAGTTAAAAAGAGAAAAGCCCCAAGTTAAGCTATGGAAGCCTGGGGAGCTGCTCCAGGGCAGAGCCCTGTGGGCATACTCAGGGATCTTTGAGGCACTATTGGGACCCCATGTCCCTGAGGGGACACCGACCTGAGGTCTGCCTGAACGTCAACATGTCCTAGGCTGGCCATGGCAGACCAGGTGGGTGGGTGGGTGAGTAGGAAGAGGATTCAGGTCACCCCAGCCTCCCTTTTTGGGGACATGGGGTTACCAAGGCAGTTGCCATGGAAGGTGAACAGATAGGAAGAGCCCAGGGAGCCAAGTCAACTGTGTGGGGCTTCCAGCTGGAAATGGAGTCTATGAGGTGCCTTGATGAAGCCCTGACCTTCCAGCCCATCAGTGTTCATAGCGGATCTGCCCCCAGGTATGCTTCTGTTTACACATGGGACAACTGAGGCTCTGAGAGATAAAGTCACAGTTCACATTGGTCATCCGGCCAGCCTAGCACCACCATAGCAATAGGCTCAGGCCCTGCCAGGCAGCAGCAGTCCAGCTCCTCTCAAGGGAGCTTGCTGAATTATCCCAGAACCTTGCTGATGGGCTATTGGCACCTGGGTGGACAGATGGCCATGGCTTTGCCATTGCTGAACTAACTTCTAGCTCCCAGACTGAACATGGTGGTTAGATGCTAGCCTCCATAGAAGACAAGCTTAGCGCTATCAGTGCAGTCCTGACTCAGCACAGCTCCCGGGCCCCGGGGCATCACACTTTCTGTCCTCAGAGCACGGGCCTCCAGCAGTACTGAGACACCCTCCCCATCACAGAAGCATGGGCACATGTAGACCTCTGGACACCTCAAAGATACCTCTGACTATAGCTGGCTCACAGTGTTAACCCCCATGGGCAGCTCTCCCCTTACCCAGGTCCTAGGGACCATCACAATTGTGTCTGCTGATGCTGAGTGGGACTCCATGTGAGTGCGGAGGTTGAGCTTGACTTCTACTTTCCCTGGACAGTACTAGCAGGGCCTGTGGGCCCCAGGTCACTACATACAGCAGCTGATTCCCTGCTACAGTCAAAAGGCTGTGGCCTCCATGCTTATGGGAGCTGAGGCTGGGTCTGGGGTCCACCAGGATGTAGCCCTCCAGGTCCACACAGTACAGAGTCTGTCAGCAAGGGCTGGCTTCCCAGCTCCTGCGCCTCCCCTTAGGCACATGGAGCTGGTTACCATCACCCAGAGAACAAGGCCACACCCTGCCCCTTACTTTTCCCATGGGAAAAAGTCTGGTGTATGGAATTCCCAGGTTGGGAGCACCCACATGGCATAGGCTTCCACCTCCCTCCATGGCCCCCACTTCTGTGGGAGCTCTCAGTGTTCTCCTTGCCCACTCACCCCTTCTCCCCACACTCCATTCCCAGTTCTTCCCAAGAAGAACCCTGTCGCTTACTGGGGGGGCCTGACCATAGTGGTATTGGCCTAATCTGTGGCCCTGCCCCAACCCCACCTCCCATCTTGCAGGGCTACACAAGTGTCTCTTCCCCCGGGAGCCCCTGCATGCTGGTCTCTGGAGGTCAGTCAGACCCCTGGATCCCGTTTTCTGCCCACTCTGAGTGTTTTGCCCCATCCTGCCTCTACCATGGAATAAAGAACTCAGAAGGGTCCTAGGTCATGGCTGGCAGAGGTGGGGAGGGGATGCAGCTGTTTCAGACCTGCAGGCTGTTCTGCCCCTTGTGTGGCTGAGGACCCCAGGCCAAATGCACGCATACAGGCTCTCTGTGCTGCTCCTTGGTATGCAGTAAGCTCCTCAAGGGTGGAGTCTCATTTGTCTTCTTGGCCTGGAGCCCACATGGTCTCATCTGGGGCCAGGAGGGTAAAGAGCACCCCTCTCCCAACAGGTTCCTTCACACAGAGAAGGAAGCAGCAGGGAAAGTGGAGTAGACTTCCTGGAGGAAGTGGCATTTACAACTGACCTTGGTGGGAGGGGAGAGATTGGAGTGGGGGTAGGCTGTGGAGTATTTGGGAGATAGTGTGTAACTGTCCATTTACCTCTCTTGGTCATTTTTTGTCACCTCCTGGTTACTGTCAATTCCAGTTGTGGCTGCAGCAGAACTATGAGTGAGGACAGGAGGGAATAAAGGTAGGCTCTCTCTAGGGGTGGCTGGGGACACCTGCTACAGCTGCTCTTGAAGGGCCACAGGAGTGTGAGGCATTGTGGTTGTGGACACAGAAGACCGCATGTTCCCACACAGGTACCCAGAGCCTTGGGCTGGACCAGCTCACCCAGGATTTTGAGCCGCCACCTTCTTGGGGCCTCTCTCCTTGCTGCCAGGAAGGGTTTCCTCTTTTCCATTGTCTAGAGAAAGAGTAAAGGCATCCAGGCATCCACACTGGCCTGGCAGAGACTGCCAGGCCGAGCCCCCAGGCAAATTCCACACCATGAACCCTTATTCCTGAGCTTTCGATGGATCTTCTCCAGCCTGGCTGTCCTGGGCCACTCCTAACTCTGGTGCTTGTGTGTCCCATGGGTCAGGTTGGGTTGTGAGGACTTTTGACTGGCAGGTCAACAGGTACAGTGTTGCTGCCAGCCAGGAGAGACCCTGGTCACCTGAGACTGATGCCCACCATCCTGCCAGGGAAACAGTCCTACAGATTCCTAGGGTCCCTCTGCTATGGCTTTAGCCCCTTTCTGATATGATCACCTGATATCCACGGGGTTAGTAGATGATCTTCTCTGGGCCTAGGGAACAAGGGCCAGGAAAAACACGAGGATGAAGTGCTACAGAAGCTCAGGCCATCTTCCCTTTGACCCAGGCATGGCACCACCCTGGAGTCTCCGTTCTGTGTCTGCCATGAACTTCCCAAGGGTCCTGGGCCTGTAGGCCAAGAATGCAGAAGCAGATAAGGCAGTCTCTGCCTGGAGGTTCCCAAGGTGACTGCTCTGACAGTAGACCATGAAAACTATTATGTGATTTTTCTGGTTTCTTTGACAAAGGAAACACTAAACAATGCACAACAAGGGCTTGGCCATACCCAAGCTGGACTAATTTCAATTTAATTAGGTAATGCATTAACATTAAAATAATCTAATGTTGTCAACAACATATTGATGGTGATCTCATTTATCACTGATCCTAAAGTTGTCTCTGTGGAAGAGGGCAGGGAGGTGTCTGGGTATTGAGCACTAACACATTCTCTGGAGAGGCATGGCTTTAGCTGAGTGCTCAGCTCCAGGCTAAGAGGAAGAGACCCATGATTCTGCTTCTCCCGTTTCACTCCTATGTGCTCCCTCTCTGTGTGTATCCATGTGCTGCTTCTCTGGCTCCAGACTGGTGACTCACGCTCTTTCCACTTCCACTAACACTGGCTCCTTAGGCAGCTGCAGCCAAGGAGAAAGGAAGGGCCGAAGAAGTGCTCTGAAGGCTAGTTCTTGAGCCACTAGGCCAAGTGCTAGGGGGAGCTACCTGTCTGCCTAGCATAGGCCTGTCTTTAAGCCATGCCCTAGGGCTGGGGCAGAGGTACCCCAAACAGAACTCAGTTTGCTCAATTACAGACGGTTGTGTGTTTGATGTCTGCATGTGCTGATCCTGTGCCAGCCTCAGGTGCTGTACTATGTTCTGCCACATAGGCAGTTGCAGTCCAGGAGGGGAAAGACCAAGGTGCCCCAAGTGATCAGGCACAAGGGCACAATGTCAGACGAGGCTGGATGGTAGACTGTGGGCCTTGCCAAAGGCATCAGTCAGGAGTAGACTAAAGCCAGGCCTCCTGAGGAGGGCACTTCCTGCCTCCAGGTGGGGCAGCTGAGCTCCAGAGGGAGAAACTCAGGACCTCAGAGAGGGTAGATGACAGCCAATGAAGGCCCCAGGGATGGGGTGGACTCTCCAGAAACAGGAAGAAGATGAGTAGGGATCAGAGCAGGGGGAAGCACTTCAGTGGAATAGCCAGGGGCTTATCCTATGGGTTATGCTCACTCAGCAGATCAGACTGGGCTTCTGAACTTCACACAAGGTTTTAGAGCCAAGATGCACAGTGGCTGCCTGGGAAGTACTTACCACACCTGAATTGGTTGGTCCATGTTAGGCCCTACAGCTGCACTCTGATAACCCTGAGCCTTTTGGGGAGCTAGCAGGAGAGTGCCCCCAGCTTGTCATACTTCTCAACCTAAGGAGGCCTGGCCTGTTCTTAACTAGAGAGAATGCCTTGGAATGGGTTTGAAGTCCATAAGTGAGTGAGGAGGGAAATCAGAAAGCCTCTGTAGCCTACTCTGGCCATGCTCTGACCCCCAGCTATGGGTTACCCTTGTTCTTCTCTGGGTGCCCAGGTGTGTCTCAGAGTCTAGGGCCCTGCCTGTCCACCCATCCCTGTTGAGCATCATCATCTGTACCCGTGTTTACCACCCTAGGCCTTCTGGCAGGTGGGGAACTCAAGGTGAGTCTCCATCCCAGCGCACCTACCCATGCCTCAGACCAAGCAGTGGGACTCACCCACCCCACCCCCCTCCTAACTGAGTAGACTTTGATTAGGGACGACACATCCTAGGCTACCTGGTCATGTACTTTTGGAAACGTTCTTTCTTCAGCAACAAGTGGAAAGAAGAAAAGTTTGCTTGGAAGTCTCAGTTCAGGGAGGTAGAAATTCTCTGATGTGTAACACGCTGGCCTGCCAGTGCTCTGTCCAGGAGAGCCTAGGAAGAGCCTCAGATTTCTGCACCTTTGTGGTCAGGAATGGACCTGTAGGATTTTAAAGCCAAGAGGTCCAAAGCCCTTCAGACCTGCCAGAGTGATCACTGCCCTCCTGCCTCCATTGGGTTACTATTGCATCTTTGACAGAATTCAGTTGACCATGAATCATGAGGGTTTGTCTCTGAATCCTCTGTTGTGCCCCTTTGCTGATAGCACACTGTCTTAATTAATGTAACTTCATAATAAGTCCTGAAATCATTGGTACAATTCCTCCAACTTTATACATCCTTTTTCAAAATTGTTTTGGCTATTCTAGTTTTGTTATTTTTCCATTTAAATTTTAGATTTAGTTTGTCTTTATAAAAACCTTGCTGAGATTTTTATAGGAATTACATCAAATCCACACATGAGTTTGGGGGTGAATCTGTATCTTTATTGCAATGTCTTCTAGTCTATGAACATGGCATATCTACTTATTTAGGTTTTCTTTGATTTCTTTCAGGAGCATTTTGTGATTTTTCACCACACCACACATACCCATTACTTTTTTTGTTAGCGATAAAGATGGTTTCATTGTGGGGGTTATTTTTTTGTTTTGTTTTTAGGTTTAATTTTTAAGTTAATGTAAATGTTTGTCCTACTGTTTCCAGTTGTTTGTTGCTTGTTGATAGAAATATGACTTATTTGTGTGCTGGGTTTATAACCTATGACTACTAAACTCACTTATTCTGGGAGTGTTTTTGTTTTGTATTTGTTGTCTTATTCTTTGCAATCATGTCATCTTTGAATAGGAATTCCTCTGTTTATTCCATTAAAATCTCTGTGTCTTGTATTTCATTTTCTTGCCTTTATGCCCCAGGATTTTAGTGCAGTATAAGGAGCAGGGAGAGCGGACACCTTAGCTGTGCTGACAGCTGCTGCACTTTACAAACTGAGGAAGTCCCTTCTATTCTCAGTTTGCCAAGAGGATTTATCATGTTGGCTGTTGAATTCTATTAAATACCTTTTCTGCATCCATTGATGTGATTCTGTGTTTTTTCTCCCTCAGACTGTCAGTGTGGATGACAATGTGTTGTTGTTGTTTGTGAAATTTTCAATCAAACCAGCCCTGCATTCCTGGAGTAAACCCCTCTTGGTCCTGGAGTAGACTTCTTTTGGCAGTTTGCTAAATTCAGTTTGTTAACACTGAGTAATTTCTGCATCTGCATTTATGTGGTCTGCAGTGTGTGTGGATTCAGTATCAGCATAATGAGTGAAACAAGGTGGAAAGGTTCCTTTCTTCTTTATTCCCTAGAGAGGATTGTGTAGAATTGGCGCTCCCTAATTACATGTTTTATAGAACCTGATGAAACTATCTGGGTCTAGAGGTTGTAGTTATGGTAGGTTCTCATAGTTACACGAATAACAGTTCTCTTTTACTTCTGGTGAATTTTAGTGGATCATGTGTGTTGTCTTGTGTTGTTGAGGAAGTGGATCATTATATCTGAGTTGTCAAATGTATGAGCAAAGAATTGTTTTTACTGTTCCCTTATTAATTTTATTTTGTGTGTTGGGTTTTTGTCTCAACATACCCTCTTACCTTCCTCATAGTGCTACGTTGTTGGCTTTACTGGAGATTTCTTTATCAATTGTACTAGTCACTTCACAGACCTATCTTTTGACTTCATTGATACTTGCTATTGTTATTCTGTTTTCAATTTTGTGATTTATTTCGTTCCATCTACATGTTTTAGTTTTATCTTACTCTTCTCTTTCTGGTTTCTTAAAGTAAAGGGTTAGATCGCATATTTAAGAACTTTTTTGTTTTCTAATGTGAGCATTTAGTGCTATAAATTTCCATCTGAGCACTGCTTTAGCTACATTCCACAAATTTTGATATGTCACTTTTTTGTGTTCAGTTGAAAATATTTTCAAATTTTCATCAAGATATGCTATGTTTGAACATGATCCCCCCCCCCCAAAAAAATTCATACATTGAAAACTTAATCCCCAGTGCAATAGAGTTGGGAAGTGGGCCCCAATGGGAGGTGTTTAGGTCAGGAGAACTGCACCGTGAGGAAGAGATTAGTGCCATTGTGAAAAGGGTTATCAGTGGTGGGCTCTCTGTCTCTGGCCTCCTGCTGCTTCCACATGATGACATAGCAAGAAGGGCTATGTCTGAGGGGTTCAGGGGTAAAGTTGTGGGAGATAGGAAGGATCCCTAAGGAGAAGAGGCCAGCCCAGGGATTAGAAAGACTTTATTAACAGAGAAAGGAGAGAAAAAGAGCATAGTAGAATCTGACCAGGAGTCAGCTGCTTTCACACAGTTACAAGAGGCTTTTATTACCCCTTATCAGTAGGGTTGAATGTGAAAGGGGTTCCCAGAGGGAGTCATCCCTTCCGCAGAGGGTCTAATTTTTACACTCAGGGCAAATCTAGCAGTTACTACCTTAATTGGCCATCAGCCAGAGCCAGACTAAAAGTTACTCTTCTGCTATTTCCTAGGAATCTGGGCCATGAAGCATTTCAGAGGGTGGGAAGAGGTTTGCTATGATCATACAGTTTGGTTTCTAACTTGATTTTTCTCACCAGCTATTCCCAAAATGGCTGTAGTCTTGTCAGGGCCACAAGGGTTTCTTTCCACACTCACCAGGATCTTAGACTTCACAGCCTTCAAAACTGTAAGCCAGTAAGTTACTGTTCATTAACCCAGTCTCAGCTATTCTGTTATAGCAGCACAAGCAAAGATGTCTGCTGTGACTTTACTTACTTACTTGTTTATTAGCATGAAGTCTCACTCTGTCACCCAGGCTGGAGTGCAGTGGCATCATCACAGCTTGCTACAGCCTCAAACTCCTGTGCTCAAGTGATCCTCCCATCTCAGCCTCCTAAATAGCTAGGACTACAGGTGTACCACCACCATACCTAGCTTCTTTTTCTTTACTTTTATATAGTGGAGGTCTGCTATGTTGCCCAGGCTGGTCTTAAGCTCCTGGCCTCAAGCAATCCTGCCTCAGCCTCCCAAAGTGCTAGGATTATAGACATGAATCACCAGGCCTGGTCCATATATATTTAGAAGTGTGTTTGTTTTTTTTTAATTTCAGAGTAACTTCACTGGATTTTTTTGTAACTTCTATTATTTCTTTCTTTCTTTTTTTTTTTTTTTTGTAACCATAATAAGAGCAATTACTATTATTTATTTCTTGTTTAATTCTGTTATGTTGAGGGGACATACTTTGTATGAATCTGTTTCTTTTTAATTTCTTTATTTTAGAGACAGAATCTCACTTTGTCACCTCGGTGGAGTGCCATGGCGTCACAGCTAAGAGCAACCTCCAGCTCTTGGGCTTAGGTGATTCTCTTGCCTCAGCCTCCCAAGTAGCTGGGGCTACAGGTGCCCACCACAACGCTCAGCTATTATTTTGTTGCAATTTGGCTGGGGCCAGGTTCGAACCCACCACCGTCGGTATATGGGGCCAGCACCCTACTCACTGAGCCATAGGCATGCCCTTCTTTTTAATTTAAAATGACTGATGGTCAAGAATTTGAGCAACCTTGATGTTCTATATGCCCCTGAAAGGAGTGTATATTCTGCTTTAAGTATGTGTGTTTAGATCATTTATAGTTAATGTAAAATTTTTATACATTTTGGCTTAGGGCCCCCATTTTGTGATTAGCTTTTATTCTGTTTTTATTCCCTTGATTCCTCTTTCCTGTTTTCTGATTATTTGAACTTTTTAGTATTCCATTTTGATTTATCTGTGTTATTATTATATCTCTTTGTGTGTACTTTTTTAAGTGATTTTTCTGTAGATTTATAATATGCATAGTTTTCACAGTGCACTTATGATTAATATTTTATCACTTCAGGTGGAATGTCAGGATCTTATGATGTAGGTTCTTCACTCTCCCTTTATCTTGTAGCAGTCATTAGAATTTACTCTGTATACATTGAAAATCCCATCAAAAAGCATCACAGTCTTACTCTTAATTGTCATACCTATTTTAAAATATGTAAGAGAAGAAAAACAGTTCATAGTTTTACCTAAACTTTTGACTATCCTGTTGCTTTTCTTTCATTCATGCAGTTCCAAGTTGCCCTTTGGGATCACTTCCCTTTTGCCAGCACTTCCTTTAGCATTTCCTATAGAGTGAGTTGGCTGGAGTGGATTCTCTTTCTAGTCACCTGACATGTCCTCATTACTGAAGGATATCTGCTGGATGTGGAATTCTGTGTCAGCAGTTTTTTCTTTAGCATTATAAAAATCAGCATTGTTTTCCTGTTTCTGGCCTCTGGTTTCTGATTAGTGATCTACAGTCATTCAGGTAATTTTCCCTCCATGTAAAAGACAGTCATTTTCAGACACTTCAAGTGTAATGATATTTGTAAGTTACCATAAAAGATGGGAAGAAGTCATGCAAACACATCTGATGGGTTCCAGCGTATCTTGGTATAATGGATGTGACAATTGGAGCATAAACAGGCCCATGTGGTGACATGATTTCTGCATTCCAATTTAAGTGGGAAAATATTTCTCAGTAGATTGTAAAAGGTTGGATCTATTTTTTCTTAGCAGCTCAGGAGCACATCTCTTTATTTTTTTTAATTTCAAAATATTAAGGGGGTACAAATGTTTTTATTACATCAATGCCTTTTATAATGCTTATGCTGGGGTTTGCCCATTGCCAGATTATTGTTCATTGTACCTACCAGGTAGGTTTCACCCCTTTTGTTCTTCCATGAGTCAATATTTTCTAATCAATTCTTGGAACATCTTTAAAGTCTGCTTAGAAATTCTAGCATCTCGCTTATCTTGGGTTTGGCACCTGTTGGTTGTGTTTTTCCTAACAGGCTTGTATTTTCCTGGTTCTTTACACACGGCTTAATTTTAGATTATATTCTGGACATTTTGAATATCACATTATAAGATTCTAGGACTTTCGTGGAGACTGTTCATTTCTGTTGGTTTTAGCAGTCTTCCAAGTGGGTTCAGTCCACCAGTTCTTGGTGGCTATTCAATTTCAAGGTCTTTGCTGGGCTTTTCAGGTCATCTAATGTTTTGATCTCCATGGGCCAGTTTGAGCCCTGGGCAATGGTTTGGCTTACTGTTTAGGGTTAGATCCCCACATGTACAACTCAGAGAGTGTCCTCTGAAACTCCTATCCCTAGCACTTTTCAGATCTCCCTTCACAAACAGACCCCTGGCCATAGACCCAGACTCAGCTTTCTCTGCCATACCGTATGGCTCATAGCCACAGCAGCCTTCATGAGTGATGCCACCAGAACACTGTGTTCAGAGGGAAGGGTCTACTCTCCAGTCCTTGAGGCATCTTTCCAGCTGCAGCTGTGCATCTGCAAGATTACCTAGATGCCAAGCTGGAAGACAATGGAAAACAAAAGAAAAAAGAGATTTCTCCTACTGGCTTCTCAGGCTAGAAAGCAAGGCTTCTCTCAGCACCCCATCTGCATCGCTAGTTGGGTGCCCTCAAATCCAGGCTGGGTAGCACAAAAGATACCTATTAGCAGAAACCTTCAGAAAGCTCAACTACAGAACTCACACTATATGAAATAGATCATCAGAGTAATCCTGCACTATTTGATAAATTGAATTCATAATCAAAAAGCTTCTCAAATCTCCAAGCCCAACTGGCTTGCTGACAAATTCTACTAAGTACTTAATGAAAAATTAGAACCAGATCTACAAAACTCTTCAAGAACATAGAAGAGAGTGCACTTTCCAATACATTTTAGGATTAAAAATTCAAGTATTACCGTATATACTCGAGTATATACAGTATCCTAATTTCAAAATCAATGACAAGACCAGAAAAAAAAACCACAGGAATTAATTTACTGCAGGAATGCAAGGTTGGTTTAGTTGTATCTGTCAATGTGATCCCCTGTTTCAACAGGTGAGAAAAGGAAAACCACATGACCACATCAACTGATTCAGGAAAATCTCACATATGCTCATGATGAAAACTCTTTCCACACCTATGGTGCATCTTAACAAGGGTACATGTGAAACTTAGTAAATGTAGAATATAAATGTCTTAACACAATAACTAAGAAAATGCCAGGAAGGCTATGTTAACTAGTGTGATAAAAATATGTCAAATGGTCTATAAAACCACTGTATGGTGCCCCATGATCACATTAATGTACACAGCTATGATTTAGTAATAAAATTTAAAAAAAAAAAAAAAAGTCTTTCCAAGCCAGGAAGAGATGGGAACTTCCTGAGCTTGATGAAGATCACCTGCACAAACCCTGCAGCTGGCATCAGGCCTAATATGAAAGACTAGAAAATGCTTCCTCCTGGAGTCAGGAATACAGTGAAGATGTTCACCCTGACCACTTTTGTGGACACACTCCCAGTCCCAGGTGGACAGGGAGGTGGAAAGAGCAGTAGAAACCCACAGACGGCAATGGACACGATGCAGCTTTCACTCTTTACAGATGGTATAATTGTCTCCATCAAAAATGAAGTGAGTTCACCAGTGTTTTTCGTGTGTTGATTTTATATCCTACAACTTTGCTGAACTCACTTTATAAGATATGTACATATATTGTTTTATATATAGGATATTACATACTAGCAGTGAACATGGGGAAACTGAAATTTAAAATGTACCGTTTCAGTTCACTCCCCTAAATGAAATTCATAGGTATAGATCTAATAAATTAAACTGTTTGCTGACAACTACTGAATGCTGAGGCAAGAAATCAAAGATCATAAGTAAATGAAAGAGATGCGGTATCCACGGACTAGAGGGTTCAGCGTAGTCAAGACGCGAGTTCTACCCAAGCTGGGTTGTAGAGACCATGGTGTAGATGGCATGGTGAGGAGCAGGATGCCCAGGCCTGGGCTGATGGGCTCATTGTTCTGGTTTCCTTCCTTGGTCTACATGCATCCTTGTACTGGGAATCTGCTGTGGGCTGCTGCCTACATTGTCCAGGGTTCCTAAACTGCTTCAGCAAAGGGGTTGAGTGCGGTTTCCTCATTTCCCAGAACTGAAACCTCTCTTCTCATGTCTTAATCTATTCAGTCAATTGTTGTTAAGCTTAGAAAACTCTTTAGTGATTTGATAAATAATTCTTTCTCCTTCTGGGCATTTGGGAGCTTATTTTTTATATTTAAAGATTTAATCTACTTGGAACTTAGTTTGGTATATGGTATAAGGTCAAGATCTAAACTGATATTTTTCCAGATCACTGAACAGTTGCCCTTCTACCATTAAGCAGATAACCTTCCTTCCCCTGGAGTTATAATATATCTTTATCTTTACTGAATTCTTAGGCAAAGTAGGATCTGTATTCACATTTTTTATTTCTTTTTATTTCATTTGTCTGCACCATATTTCCAGTAATTATAACTTTAAAATATGTTTTAATATTAGCTGTAGAACAAGGTATTACTCTTTCTTTAACTTAAAAATTGTACCTGTTCATTATTCGAAATGAATTTTAGAAATCACTTTGCCAAGTTCAAGAAAAAGCTATTGTGGTTTTAGTTTTTACTAAAATTACACTAAAGTTGTAAATTAATTTGGTAAAAGAATTTTCAACTTCGCAGCATCCATTTCTGACCAGGGATGTGGAGCTCAGGCCAGCTTCCCAGGCTCTCCCCAGGCCACTCAACTGAGGTCACTCTCTAGGATAACGAGGAGCTCTGAAGTCCTCTCTAAGGGCTTTACTAGGCAGGAGTGCATTCACCTGGGCCAGGTGAGCCACCTTCTGCTGTGGGGTTCCTATGGTACCTGCTGTTCTCAGACTACCTCATTGTCTACCTTCTACCCTCCAGATGCTCCTGAGACCTTATCTCCAAGTCTCAGGGTTGAATTTAGCAAGAGGAGCAGAGGGAATGAGTTCACACCATCCTGTCTCGATTGGACATCCCATGAATCTGTTTTTTGTTTAAAGAAAAATTAGGGCTCTTTTTTTTTCTTTTGTCTTAAAAAATTGATACATGATACCTGTACATATGTATGGGGTCCATGTGATATTTTGTTACATGCATAATGTGTAATGATCAAGTCAGAGTATTGAGGGTTTTCCATCACCTCATGTTCTTATTTCTGTGTGTTTAGAACATTTCAAGTCCTTTCTTCAAGCTATTTTAAAATATAAAACACCCTTGTTAGCTGTAGTCACCCTGCTGGGCTGTGAAACATGAGATCTTTTCCTACTGCCTAGCTGCATGTCTGTGCTCATGTGCCAACTTGCCCCACCCACACCTTTCCTGGCCCCCTAGCAGTTGTCCTGCTCCCTTCCTTGGTGGAATCAGGTCTTTTAGCCCTCACACCTGAGTGAGAACGTGTGATTTTGCCTTTCTATTTTGACTGCTCCCTCAGTGACTCTCATCTGAGCTCAAGGGTTGGGATTCTTGGGCCATGATGAGTGGTCTCCCTCCTAGCTTTTGCCCCGAGGGCTCTACCTCCTGCTCTGTCCTCTCAGTATCACAATTCCACCTACAGACAGATAGTTCATGGTACTCTGGGGAAACAGATGGATAGGATGTGTGTGTACACACCTGCACACGTATGTACACACTGAGAGATACTTGTCACAAGACATTGGCTCACATGGTTATGGGACAGACTATTCCTAATGTTTGCAAGGTGAGTTGGCAAGCTAGAGGCCCAGGCAAGTGCAGGTGAAGGCCCCACACCCACAGTGCCCTGACGCTGGCCTACTGTGTGCTAGCCTCTGGGGATGGCTGTGTCATTGGGTGAGGGAAGAGTGTGGGTTAGCCACTCTGGGGTACCTCCCAGAGTCATCTTCACAAATTTCTTCTTATTTATTTAAGTTAATTTCTGGTTCCAAAGGAAAGGGCCCCTTGAGTGAGTGAAGTAAGACTGCCTGGTCCCAGTTTAGCTGCCCTGCTTCTATAGCCCCAGAGCCTGTGCTGGGTGAGCTTTGGGATCTGGGAGGCACTTCTGGGGTACTAGACTGTGTTCCAGCTGCTGTGAGGCCTCAGGATGAGGCTGACCTCCATCTTTACCTTCTGAGCCAGCACCATACCTACCCATGGTGTGTGCCCAGTGTGATAGTGACAGTGGTGACTGCTGTCACCAGCAGCCCTGTTGTCCTGGACCTGCCCAGGAGCCTATCTAGTAGAAGATGACTTGGGATCATGGGCAGAAAAACAAGACTGGCTCCACATTGCACCCCTGTTTGCTGTAGACTACACTCTCTGTTCAGTAGTTCCACAAATGATGGCACAGTCTGGATTCATGGGCCTGCCTTCAATGGCAAGAGACCAGACCCCATGGGAAGACCATGCAAGCCAAGGACACGCATGGCTCCAGCACACTGGCTTGAGGGCAGATGAGACTGGGCAGTGGCATTGGACATCCCTTGGTGGCCCCATGTCAAAGGATTTGGATAGAGGTTCTGCTCCACCCCAGGCAGGGCACCTCCCTGTCTGAATCTCAGCTTTCCTGTTTGTGAAATGGGACAGTGAGCCCAGGCCCTTGGGGCATCTATGAGGGTCTGATCAGGCAATGGGAATGAGTAGTGGGCAGATAATCTCTACATAGCTCCTAGGAATGAACAATAGGAGGAAGTTATCATCCTTGCAGGAAGAATCCAAGCAGTGAATGCCCTGGGCATGAAGGAAATGGGGTTGGGCTGCCCATAACCAATAGAACTGCCGTACTTTTATTGACTCTACATCTGGTGTAGAGACAGGCAAGTGTTAACAGTTCACACTCAACAGAGCTGGTGCCCAGTGTCCATGTTTTTACTCTGTGAGGTCTGTAGTGTCCCTAAGGGCAGGGGAGGGGAAAGGACCCGTCCTTAGAGCAGGGGTTCTCAACCTTCCTAATTTTGCAGCCCTTTAATACAGTTCCTGTGGGTCACGACCCACAGGTTGAGAACCTCTGCCTTAGAGCCAACTGCTAAGTGCTGGAGCCAGGAACAGCTACAGTTCCGGTCACCTTCAGGCTGGGACTTTTAGAGACAGGCCCCAGCGCAGGCTCTGCGCTTTCACTGCTCCCAGACGATGGGCTTTGTTGAAGACCAGGCTGTTGCTTTAATTACCACTGTCCTAGACTGTGCTCTCTCTACACTGTTTGTTTATTCTTGGTGTCAGGTAATAAAGGGCAACACCATCAATTAGGTATGTAATTGGAGTTGTAAAGAAATCATGTGATTTAATCACAAGGTTTGCAGACAGAGCCTAGGCAGAGGGAAGGGTACGCCCGCCCCCCACCCTTACGCCACCCCCGCCCCCGCTGTCTCTTGCTGCCACAGCTCCACTCAGCACTGCTGTCTCTGCCCCACCAGCTGTCTGTGGACAGATTCTCCCTGGACTTGGTACTCACCATGTTCAGGGGCCATCCTGGGCTTCAGAGCTCTCAGACCACATAGGAACAGACTCTGAAGTGCTATCAAGAGTTGTGATTTTTGTTAGAGCATTGAAAAAATGTTCAGAGAGCACAGAGGTGGGAGTTGAAGGAATGATTCAAAGACAGGATTCAAGAACTGTTTTTTATAAAGCATAAATAGGAAGTCAGCAGAGGTGTGGGACAAGGATTTGCTGCCAGGGCTGGGATACAGGTGGGCATGGCTTCAGCTGGGGCAGTGACTGGGTTGCAAGATCCTCTTAGCCCAGTTTTTAGGCTGCGGTGAGCCATCATGGCCTCTGGGCTCCCACCCAATGGCTATGGTAGAACCACAAAAGGTGACCAACCCTGCTGTGGTGGGGGGAGGGGGGGCATGTCTGTACACCAGGCAGAGGTGGGGCTGGTCTGTAAGGTAAAGGGGTGATGTGTAAGCCTAGAATTTGTGTGGGCTCCTCCCTACCCACAGTCTGCTGGACTCTGGTCCAAAGTCTGTACTGCAGTATGGTCCTGATGCACTCCAGGCCCTAGACCTCCATCCTCCATCCCAGCCCTTCTCTCCACTACTTAGATGACTTTGTCATCCTCAGGTACAGAGTGTTCCTTGAACAACCAAGTGGCCTCACCCTCCCCCCTGGGTCTGGCAGAAGTGGCTCAGACTAACCTCCTCTTCTTGGCTGGGTGCCATCTAGGTGCCCAGATGCTTCAGATGCTGTCAGGGCTCAGAGCTGCTGGCCCTCCGGTTCCCTGTCCAGAGCAGGGCATCCTGCTTCTGTCCTCTCCAACCTCAGCACCAGCCCATTGTGCCTGTCATAGTCAGCTTGGTGTATCTCTATGAGCCTTCTCTCCCTGCCTCTCTGTTCTAGGGTGCTTCTGAAACAGCCTTATGTTTTATAGTTGCGTTTTGTTTGGATTCCCCCTTGGCTGGGGTCAGAGCCTGGCTTCCTCCTGGCCCATGTCTCTACCCAGGTCTGTGTCCCAGGCAATCCCTGCCATCCATGGAGACTGTGGAAGGACTTAAGGACACCAGCTGGGAAAAGTGCAGCCATCCTGCACTCATTTCCTTTTCTTTTTCTTTCTGGCATATCTGTAAACTTTGCAGGGTCATTCAAGCCAGGTACCTAATCAGGGTTTTCTTTATAACTTCTTTTAAACCCCTGGTGAGGGTGGGAGCCCTTCAGTGCCTGACACCACCAAGCACCCGTACCCTGAGCCTCAGCCCAGACCCAACCCCACAGCCATAGCCCCTTCCATGCTTGCAGGTGGGAGTGTGCACATATGGATGGGTGGTGAGGTGGCAGCATAGCCAGATGCACTTGGCCATCTTGAGGGCAGATGAGCCGTTCAACCTGGGGCTTTAGAGATTCCCTGCGATGAGAAGAGAGCTTAGTCACCAAACCTGACTGGGATACCAGCGGGATACCTTCCTTATGTCCTTATCCCTGGGAACCATCACTGGCCTGCCCCTGGGCTGTCACAGGCTCCTGTCCAAGTAGACAGGAAGGTGCCATTTAGCCTGCAAACCCCTTAGCTGCATTGTGGATGACCTGCACCTAGTGTGGTGAGGCAACTAAGCTGTGAGGCCTACACCTTAGTAATGGAGGACTAGGTGGTCTCTGGACTGTGGCTTTTCAAAGCCCAAGTTGGTCATTTCCAGCCTGAGTCTGCTCAGCATGTGGTCCTGAGTGCCACGTAGGCACTTATTAGCCCCATGGGCTTATGAACAGGACAGCAAGGAAGGTTGCTGGTCATACCAGCATGGGTGGGTAGGGAGGGCATGTGGGCAGCTGGTGAAGTGACCGGCTCCTCATTCACAAATAGACCCAAACCAAGCCATTGCCCAGGCAAGGGGAGCTAGCCTGGCTCTAGCAAGGGAGGCTCTGGGAGGAAAACCACAAAGTGGAGCAGAGTGCATTCCTCATCAGAAAGACAGCATGAAAACGAGGAAGAGCAGGGAGCAGCCACACTCGGGCTAGCCGTGGCACTGTCAGTCCCATGTGGGTTTCTTCCAGCCCAGGTGACCTGCATGCCGTTCCTGCCCTGCAAATAAGCAGGAGTAGCACTCACTGAGCAGAGCTTTAGGAGCCCTGTGCACATCTAGATCCCCATCCTATGATAAGGCCATTGGTTTCTCCCACCTCACGTGTGAGGTTACGCAGCATACTCCAGTGGGCAAGTGGGGGTCAGGATTTGAACTCCAGGCTCCTAGCCCTGGGTGGCACCAAAAGTGTCCCTAGGCTAGATATAGAGGAAAGCGTGTTTGCCCAGCACATGGAAGGATGGGCACACAATGCGCACACATGTGTACATACACAGTACACAAATGAAACATGCGCATGGGTACACCCCTGCAAGCCCAGACCTGCATGTGTACATGCTGAGATGCACATGGGACAGAGGTCTGTTTGTAGCTTGGGCTGGTGTGTGCCCCATTCTTCCTGATGGTCCACTTGGTGTTCCACTTCCCCTCCTCAGCTGAGAGCAGGCCCCAGCTGGGGAGGCACACGCCTATCTGGCAGAAGTTTCCCCCAGGACCATGGGGTGCCACACCCTGTACTGCTCCTACGACAAGCCTTTCCTCAGAGGCCCTAGAGACCATTAGTGTGTGCTCCAGAGATGCTACCTCACTGGGCATCAAGCAGGCTGGTACTCTGAGCCAGTTCCCCACACCTGCACAGATTAAGCCCTGGGAAGATCTGGAACCTCCTAGAGCCTCCACTCATCCTTAGACAAATAGGAGAAAAGGACCCTGGCTCAGAGGTGCTGTGGATTCCTGGGGTGATGGGGACCATCCTGATTCTGAGTTGATGTTGGGGTAATAAGGGCCAGGCCTGGTGTCCTGTCCTGGGTCTGAGTTGTTGTGGGGTCCTTGGGTGATGGAGTCCACTCCTGCATCTGAGTTGACTCAGGGTCCTGGGGTGATGGGATCCAGTCCTCCCTCTTTGTTGATGTGGAATCTTGAGGTGATGGGGACTAGTCCTAGGTCTGAATGACGTGGGATCCTAGGGTGATGGGGTCCAGACCTGACTCTAAGTTGACTTGGGGTGCCGGGCAACTCAGTTCTGACTGAGTTGACGTGGAGTCCTGGGGAGATGGGGACCTGTCCTGGGTCTGAGTTTACACAGGGCCCTATGGTGATGGGGACTATCTGTCTTTGAGTTAACGTGTGGTCCTGGAGTGATTGGGTCTAGTCCTGAGTCTGAGTTGATGTGTGGTCCTGGAATGACGAAGACTAGTCCTGATTCTGAGTTGCTATAATGGGATCTAGTCCTGACTCAGTGGGGTACCGTGGTATCCTAGAACAAGGTTGTCCAACTCTCTCCTGGACATCTCCATTTGGCTGTCTCTTAGACATGGTAGAATTACCTCCTTTAGGAACTGAACTCATAATCTTTCCCAATCAACTGTATAATTCAATGATTTTTAGTAAGTATAATAGCACCTACTACATAGTGAGTTGACCACCTACCTACATTGACCACCTTCTTAAGTTGACCTAATTTTCATAGACTGGTCACGTGCCACATGTGTGTGTCAGTACAGTAGGCCCAGTTTCTTGTTTTGACTACCTCTATATGTTGACCAGTTTGTTACAGTCTCTCAAGTGGTTCTACTGTACTGTATACAGTGTTTCCAGCCATCACTTTCTATTCTAGATCATTTCTTGATCCTGGAAGGGTCCTTCATGCCCATTTTCAGTCAGTCTGTTTCCACTCACAGCCCCAGGCAGTCGGTAATCTTTTGCCTCTGTTGCTTTTCCTTTTGTGGACATTTTTATGTAAATAGAGTCTTAGAGTGTTTCAGCCTTTGTGTCTGGCTCCTTCCTTGAGCAGTGTCTTTCAGGTTCATCCATGCTATAGCGTGGATCAGTGCTCTTTTCTTTGTATTGCTGAATTTTATCCATTGTATGGATAAAACACATTTTATGTTTATCCATTCTTCAGTTGATGGACATTTCAAATGTTTCCACTTTTTGGCTATTGTGAGTAATGCTGCTGTGACCATTTGTGTACAAGTCTTTGTGTGAGCATATGTTTTCACTTCTCAGGTAGAAGTGGAATTTCTGGGTTATATGATAAATTTAACCTTTGAAGAAACTGCGTAATTTTTTTCCCAAAGTGGCTATACTGTTTTACATTTCCCACATGGGAGGTCCTGGTGCAGCATATTCTTCCTGGCATTTGTCATTATCTGTCTTTTTGATTATAGCTATTCCATTGGGTGTAAAGTGGTATCATTGTGGTGGCATTTCCCTAATGACTAATAATGTTGAGCATATTTTCATTGCTTATCAGCCATTCATATATCTTCTTCAGTGAAATGTCTGCTTAAATCTCTGCCCATTTTTTTAATTGGCTTGTTTGTTTTCTAATCCTTCTCTTAATACTTTCTTTGATAAACCAAGTTTTAATTTTGATGATGTCTAATTTCTCTGCTTTTCCTTCTGTGGTTAGTGCTTTGTCCCAATAACTCTTTGCTTACCACATGGTTGCATCTCCTGCTTTTCCCAGAAGCTTTTACATTGAGACTATGATCCTTTCCAGCTGAGCCTTCTGCATGGTATCAAGAAAGAGCTGTGTCTCATCTGTTTCCATTTAGACATCCAGCGGGTCCTACAGCACTATTGAAAAGACATCCCATCTGACCTCATTGCTTCTGCCATTGTCTGATGGTTAGCCGCTAGTCACTCAGCCAGTTCTCCTGTGCCACTGAGGCATCTGTGGCTTCCATGCCAGTTCCATGCAGTCTTAGTAGTCAACACTTTGCTTTTCGTAAGACTTGGAGCCAGGCAGCACAAGCTTTCCAGCCTTCTTTTTAGCGACTGGGTTTCCATTTACTTTTCTGAATCTGCTTGCCAAGGGCTTCCTTTCATTTTCTTGAATAGCCCAAGCACTCTCTTCCCTTGGGACCTGAGCACTCACCATGTCCATTCCCTGTAATGTTCTGTCTCTGCATGATGTGGCGTGCCTGGACCCCAGCCCCAAGGCTGCCTTGCTCTGGCTGTGTGTGCTCATACAAGTCCCTTCCTTTCTCTGAGCCTCAGCTTTGTTCTTGGGAAAAGCCATCAGGGCCCTGCCCTCCCGCGACCCCCAGAGTCAGAGTACCCTCTAAGGTCCCTGGCTACTGACCCCCACTTAGACCCCCAGGATGCCAGAGTGTCACCAGGCTATGGGGAGCAGGAGGGCCTTGTTGCTATATTTCACTCAAAGTAAAGTGTTTAGCATCTCAGAGACCCTCAAACAGGCAGCTCCCTTCTCTAGGCTTGGCTGTATGTGTCTGCCTGTCCCCCATTTGGCAGGGTGTATCTGCTCTGGACTCTCTCCATACTGGGGACACTTCTTCTAGGAGATACTTTCCAGCCTGGCAGGTCCTCTCTGTCGTGTTTGCCCTGGCAAGCTGGCAGGGTCCTTATCACTCAATAGTCTCCTCCATCTCCAGTGCCAGCCATGGCTACCCCTTGACCGTCCCTCCTCCCAGAACCTTCTCTGGGCTGCTGAGCAGTTCTGTGGCCCTCGTCATCTCGTGCTACCTGAAGAATTCACTGCATTTCAAACCTGAGGCCTTGCCGTGTGCATGAGCAGACAGTAATAGACTGCCACATCTCAAAAGGGAAGATGCAAGAGAGAAGATTTAAAACTCTAGTCCTGCCGAAAGCAGACAGATTGGCTCAAAAATGACTCAGTCAATAAAAGATAAGCACTGAAAAGACTTCCTCCTTCTCAAAAGGAGCTCACCTTCTAGGGAACTAGGTTTCTATAAGCCCACTGTCAAATTAATAATGCATGCAACATGCAAAATGGGCTGAGAGTTGCTGCACCTTACAAATATAGTTCCCACTCTGCAGGCATTGCGCATCTACCAGGTTTTGCTGTCTCTGTCCTAGGCTGCTCTCCACAAGCCACCTGCTGGGCATGTTCCTGGAAGGAATCTTCTAGAAACTTCATTAGGCAGCTATGGTCTCTGGTTAACAACTCAGGGCTTTGGGATAGGACGTTGGTGTGTGCACTGCACTGCTCTGGAGGAGGCATGTATGCTTCAGTGGACTCCTGGGTGGATGTCCAGGGGGGGGGGGTTTTGGTATCAGTGTGTAAGCCTGGGCCCAAGTGGAATCTGTGAGCTTTAGAGAGATGGGCCTGCAGGTCCACTGAGGACCCTCGTTGTTCCTACCCTACTCCCCCCAGAGATACTTTGTGCATTTCTAGAAGTAGCTTCCTAGCCTGCCTTCCATTCCCTTGGTGGCAGGGATGGGTGACAGGCTTCCTGTGGCTGTCCAGGAGGATGGTGACAGTGCACAAGAACAGCACTGCCTCTTGCACCTTCAAGTTGCCAATGGCCCCCATATGCAAGGTGACCCTGGAGTCAGCTGTGGGACAAGAGAGTGCTGCTGAGATTTTCTGCTCTTCCTGGGGTGACCTTCTCCAGAGCTGCCATCTCCCAACCAGCTGTTCCACCCAGTCCCTAAACTCCCAGAGAGCTACCTGGCAAGGAATCTCAAGCAGTAGGTCCAGCCTGCCCCTGGAAGCCCCCTTGGCTCTGCTGCTTTGACCTTACCAAGAAGGAATGAGTGTGGCATATAGAGCTGAGGGCCCAGGTGGTGACAGGGAGTCATGAGGGTTCCTGCCTGGCTGCACCCTGATGCCACCCTGCCTCTTCATGCAGCTCCTATTGCTAACTGCTCCCTCCCCTTAAGTTTCTCCGTTCATATCCCAAAAAAGTGATGGTAGTAGGTTTAGCTTGCCTTTTTGAGCAAGGATGTGTCCCCAGTCACTGCCCAGCTCTCAGACTGGCCATGCTTGAGCCCAGTGCCCACTCTTCTATTGACCAGGCTAACCCAGCATTTTCCACCTCTGATGCCCAGCTGTGCTATTGGTGGTACAAGCTGAACCAGAACATGTGTCTCACTGGCTCTAGACTGGCACCTGCTATAGTGTCTTTGTCTTTATGTTTTGGATTAGCAGTACTGTCCCAACTGTTCACCCAAGGCTCTGCTGTGCCCACAGTCCTAGCTCCCAGAGGCCTCCAGATTCGACCACAGTCTGCTTTATACCACTACTTGCCTGGCAATTTTCCAAGAAGAGCTTAACTCTAGCCTATACCCCACCTAGCCTGTTGGTGCTGATTGCTGGCAGGCTTATACCTAGCAGGTATGTGCTAGGTATAAGTGCTGTGTGCAAGGCTGGATCAGATGGCTTGGACCCCAGCCCTTACCTTCAGGGAGCCCACAAAGGGAAGGAGTGGCCCTGCACAGGTGGTCCCAGCAGGTGAGGCATGTGCATACACCAGAGATGCAGACCCATCCTCAGGGGGAGGTATCTGGGAGTGACATCAGAGCTTAGTCTTTCAGAAGTTTGCTATCAAACGTCATCCCCTGGTAGGAGGCAATCATGCACATCACATTGTGGCAGCAGGAATGAAAATTGCACATCCCAAGAGTGTGTGTGCATTCCAGGAAGGCACTATGGATTTGTAGTCACTAAAGATGGTGTGCACTGTGCATGCCAGAGGATGCTGCCAGGCAACAGAGCTTCCCTCACAGGAGGCCTGGCCACACACTCAAGTGGAGACCCCTGGGGTGTTTTGAGGAGGAACAGTGATTAGAACATGGACTCAGGAAAAAAGAAGACCTTAATCTGGGGAAGTCTGGTGGGAAGAACATGAAGACCCACCCCCATTTTTGAGCTCAAGGAATGTCGGGCATGGACGGGGAGCAGCAGCCACTAAAAAGGGGCTGCAGAGTCTGGGAGAGGAGGAGTGGGCTGGAGATCCCAAGTTTGAGGTGGCATATGGCTGACTCTCATTTGTGGGTTTGGTGTTTAGGGCTTGGGGTACACTAGAATTACAGGACCTAACAGTGTGCTAGGGTGATGGGATCACGAGTTGAGGTCACTTAGAAGGACTGATGTACCCAGACAGGCCCCACCAGAACCCCTAACCAGGAAGCTGGTGCGAGGTGAGAAGAGAGGCCCTGTAGGGCCCACACCTGCTCACAGCGAGGCAGAGGTGCCTCTGCCAGGGTTAGGGTCCAGCCCTGAATGGGAGTGTGGGCAGTTTACTCTCAATTTTTCTGATCCTTATCTTCCCCTTCCATATGAAGATGCACCGATACTTGATAGGGAGGCTGCCAGGCCAATACGGGTCAATGCATGGACATCCTTCATTCATTCCCTAGACACATGTTCACTTGGTACCCTGTGTGGCCAGGCCCCTTTCTCATGGGACATGTTCCAGGTGGAGAAGATACCTGGTAAACAAGCAGATGAATCAGTATAAAGTCAGATGGCAGTGAGTTTTCCAAAGACAACCAATGTGGGGTTCCCAGAAGACTCCTTCCAGATAGTCCTAGGAGGCTTTTCTGATCTGGGGCCTAAGTGACCAATGGCAGCAGCCACTCAGGTTACTGGGGTGGTGCCCAAGTGGGCACCAGCTTTCACCCCATGGCCTTGCACTTGCCAGGTAAGTGTGTGCTCCCTGTGAAGGTGCTGGTGCTACAGAGGTGGCCTTGGGGCTGCTGTATCTGGTGGTCTGTATGACCCAGCCTACCCTGAGGCCCTGCTGGGATGTCAGCCAGTCTGGTCATGGCTGGGGGACAGTGAGTCTGATCTTCCATGAGCCTGTCTCTGTATCTGCCAAGCAGGTGTAGCATTCCCGCCATATATGCAGGGTGTCCTGAGGCCCGCAGACCTGCCAAGGCTTCACTGGTCCTCTGCTGCTGAGAGAGCCAGCAGGGGCAGCCTTTGGGGCTTCAGCTGTTCTCGGTTCTTGGTGTTGGGGGAGGAGTCTTCTTGCAAATATGGTATCAGCGCCCGTTTGTCACTGTGGGACTCTCCCACCCCATAATCTGGTGGGCCGTAATTGCTAGTGTCTTTTCAGATCATTTTTGTACAAGGTGACAAGCTGCTTGCTGGAGTGAGCTGTTAATCACACAGAGATGCCCCGTTTGAAAGCCGCATGTAGCTCCTTGGGCGGTGCCTGCCAGGCAGCCGGCGGCAGAGCAGCTCATCTGCATGTTGTCCTGGGTGGGAGTCTCCTCTCTGACGAGAAACGTGCAATTTCCGGCCCAGCAGGGAACACAGGCTAGTGTCTTAGGGCCTCTGGCAGCAGTGGAGGTAAAGCGCCCGATCCTCTCCAGGCAGCAGAAACCTCTGGCTAGTGGGTGGTGGCATTGCCATCATCTGTCACTGAACCAGCACATGTCGCCTTGGCCTGCCTTAGAAAGGCCTCCCTACCTAGCACCAGGCAGAGTGGAGGCAGGAAGGGGAGGCCTGGAGTCACCCCACTGGCCCAGGCTCTTGTGGATCTCGTACCTGCTGACCACTCAGGCTCGTCTCCTTGAACTTGGATTTGGGATGAGCAAGGGGCCCCTGAGAGGCACTGGGCAGGACACTCTGCCATGTCAGGGCTGCAGCTCTGCCTCTCTGGTGTGTGGTGTCTAAGAGGGCTGTGCCTACAGAAAGCCTGCCAGGGGTGCCAGCCAGCCCATGGGTGTACCCTCTCCCCACACCACACTTTCTCCAAATAGCCGACCTGGGCCAGGATGCAAACAAACCTCACGTCGCAAGCCGCTGCAACACCGACTCCCATAGTTGCTAATAAAATTGCATAAATATTTAATCCCTAATTATTAAATATTTAAAAATGTAAAACTGAAATGGTTTGGAAGTTAGCAAGACATGAATAATTCAGCCCCAGGAAGTGTGGCACAGCTCTGGGCCTACGCAGGGCCAATACCTGCCCAAGCCTGAAGGAGGCCCAGGAGCCTTTGCTGCAGCAGCAGCTAGTGCAGCCCCAGCCCACCTCAACTGGGTCTGCAGTGTCTGTGCATTCCCTGAACCCAGGCTACTCTCCTTGCTGGCTCGTATTTGTGCCTCCAGGAAGACTCTGGCTTCTGACCAGTCTCAGAAGAAAGATTTGAAGACAACGTTGGCAGTTTCCCAAGAAGCTGCTCCATAGGACTATCGTAGGGTGGTCCAACTGCGCTGCCCTTTCCGTGACCAGACACTGCCAGCCAACTTGCCGGGAGATATCTGATGAGAGAGATAGACAGAAGATAGATACTTGAAGGACCAAACTGTGCAAGAGGACATGAAACGTTTTTGGTGAAGTTTCATAATATTAAGAACAAAGACTATTCTACATAATTCCAGGGAATGAAGAAAACTGGTCAGTCACAGAAGATCAAAAATCAAAATAATTTTGCACTTCTCCACAGCAACATTGAAAACTTGAGGAGGAGCAGTGCCCTCAAAACTAATGGGAAATACTTAGACCTTGGAATTCTGTACCCAGCCAGACCACCCATTGAGAAGACTCCACAAAGATGTCATTTCCCTGAGAGCTGCTGGAGGATGCAATCCCAGAGTGGGGAGGATAGCAGCCTGCAGGTGGCACCAAGTGCCAGTGGAGCATATACCAAGAAAGCTTGGCCAGGCCTGTCCCCTAAATTACATCCTTTTAATCAGGCTGTACTCAGGAGAGCCAGGCTGGTCTTGTGGCCGCTGTACTCGTCAAGACCATGTGAATAGACCTCTTGCCCTGCTGGTCCTCTTAGCAGAGATTCAGGGGGCTGCACGGTCCATAGCTGTGCCAAGAGCCTGGGTCCAGACCACACAGTTTATGCTCTGGGAGTCTCCATACTATCCGGACAGTACCACCTACTTTCACATGTGGCCTCAAGCTTCTGCTCAGGGTACACAGGAATTACCTTCCACATGTGTGGCCAAACAGGTGTCAGTAGCATGACAAAAGATACTGAGAATAAAGCATTGTTGCCAAGAGGATTTTCACCTGCATTGTCTTACTGACCCAGTGAGGCAGGTGGCATCAATCCCATTGTGCATGTAAAGAAATTAGATTAGAAAGATGGAATTGACTTGTCCAGAAACCCACAGCTGGGTGTGGGGGAGCCATAGCTCACCTCCTTCCCAGCTGGGGAAGGAGCCTATGCTGGTTTTAAGACTGGCTGCCTAATTCACCATGGGCTGAGGGGACTCCCTTTTTTAATGGTGAAATGTTAGTCCTTTTAATAGCCTGAAAGTCCTGGCATTTGTTAAGTGCGTTTTTTTTTCCTTTTTTTTTTTTTAATTGCTTGAGATTCACTGAGGGTACAAAGAATTATGTTACACTGATTGATTAAAGTCTGTCTCATACTTGTGTCCCGCCCCCAAGAGGTGTGCCATATACCATAACCCTCCACCCCTCTCCTTCCTCTCCTCTCCCTACTGCCTCATTCCCCTACCCCCACCTTGTTTTAGATCATCTACTGCCTTCATATTAGAATTGAGTACATTGGATTCTTACCCCTCCATTATTGTAATGCTTTACTGAGAAGAAGGTGTTCCACCTCCATCCAAGTTAATAGAAAAGATGCAAAGTCTTCATCTCTTTTAATGGCTGAATAGTATTCCATGGTATACATATACCACAGCTTGTTAATCCATTCCTGGGTTGGTGGACATTTGGGTTGTTTCCACATTTTGGCAATTGTAAATTGAGTGGCGATATACAGTCTAGTGCAGATGTCCTTATGATGAAATGACTTTTTTCTTCTGAGTAGATGCCTAGTTGTGGGATTGCAGGATCAAATGGGAGGCCTAATTTGAGTTCTTTGAGGATTCTCCATACTTCGTTCCAAAAAGGTTATATTGTGTTTGCAGTCCCACCAGCAGTGTAAAAGCGTTCTCTTCTCTCCACAACCAAGCCAGCATCTACAACTTTGAGACTTTGTGATGTGAGCCATTCTCACAGGGGTTAGGTGCTATCTCAGAGTAGTTTTGATTTGCATTTCTCTGATGATTAGGGACAATGAGCATTTTTTCAGATGTTTGGTAGCCGTTTGTCTGTGTTCTTTAGAGAAGGTTCTATTCCTGTGTCTTGCCCAGTGACACAGGGGATTGTTCAGTCTTTTTTTGTTGATTACTTGGAGTTCTCTGTAGATCCTAGTCATTAAGTTTTTGTCCTATTCATAATATGCAAGTATCTTTTCCCATTCTGAAGGTTGTCTATTTGCTTTGGTTGTTTTCTTAGGTGTACAGAAGCTTTTCAGTCCCATTTGTTTATTTTTGTTGTTGTTGTTGTTGTAATGCCGTGGAAATCTTCCAGTATCTTCCAGTATCTTCAAGTGTTTTCCCCCACACTTTCTTTGAGGATTTTTGTTTCATGCCTTAGGTTTAAATCTTTTATCCATCTTGAATCTATTTTTTGTAAGTAGTGAGAGTTACAGGTTCAGTTTTAGTTTTTACATGCGGTTATCCAGTTCTCCCGATAGCATTTATTAAATAGGGATTCTTTTCCCCAGTGCATGTTCTTGTTTAGTTTATCAAAGATCAGGTGGCTGGCTTGGCAACCATAGCTCAGCAGTTAGGGTGCTGGCCACATACACCAGGACTGGTGGGTTCAAACCCGGCCCAGGCCTGCCACACAGCAATGACAACTACAACAACAACAACAAAAGAAAAAAACAAGTAGCTGAGTATCATAGCAAGGTGCCTAGAGTCCTAGCCACTTGGGAGGCTGAAGCAAGAGAATTGCTTAACCCCTAGAGTTTGAAGTTGCTATAAACTGTGATGCCACGGTACTCTACCGAGGGTAACACAGTGAGGCTATGTCTCAAAAGAAAAAAAAAAAAAATTAGGTGGCTGTAAGATGTTAGTTTCATCTCGTGATTTTCTATTCAGTTCCAAATGTCAACGTTTCTATTTTTGTGCCTATACCATGCTGTTTCGATCACTATGGCTTTGTAGTATAGCCTAAAGTCTGGTAGAGCAATACCCCTGGCTTTGTTTTTATTACTAAGAATTGCCTTCACTACATGGGTTTTTTTCTGGGTCCATACAAAACAAAGAACTATTTTTTCCGAATCCTGAAAGTATGATGTGATGGTATTTTAATGGGGGTTGCATTGAACCTGTAGATTGCTTTGAGAAGTATAGACATTTTCACAGTGTTGATTCTCCCCAGCCATGAGCACAGTATGTTCTTCCATTTGTTAATATCTTCTGCTATTTCTTTTCTTAGGGTTTCATAAGTTTCTGTGTAGAGGTCCTACACCTCTTGTGTTAGGTGTATTCATAGGTTGTTGTTTTTTTTTTTAAGCTATTTTGAAGGGAATTGTGTCCTTGATTAGCTTCTCATCTTGGCTGTTACTGGCTTATACAAAGGCATTTTATTCACTTTCAGAAAGAAAAATATCTGTCCAGAGAGTTTCCAAAAGAACTTTTTTTTTTTTTTGGAGACAGAGTCTCACTATGTCACCCTTGGTAGAGTGCTGTGGCTTCACAGCTCACAGCAACCTCAAACTCTTAGGCTTAAGCAATTCTCTTGCCTCAGCCTCCCAAGTAGCTGGGACTACAGATGCCCACCATAACACCTGGCTATTTTTTTGTTGCATTTGTCATTGTTGTTTAGCAGGCCTGGGCCAGATTTGAACACCCCCCCCAGCCTTAGTGTATGTGGCTGGTGCCTTAAGCACCATGCTACAGGGGCCGAGCCTCCAAAGGAACCTTTCAAAAGCTGCTTATGGTTCCTAAACAGAGCTATGGTGGGAGCAAGGCCCTTCCGTGGCAGCTCTCTCACCCCTCCCCTATCTCCCCACCACAGGACCTGCCCAAATGGAGGAGGGTAATCAGTACTATCCTCATGGGGTGACCTGAGGACAGGGCGTGAGTGGATAGAGGGCTACTATGGACTTTCAGTCCCTCTTTGGCCCTAAGGAACCTGCCTTACTGTTTTCTTCTCCCTAGCCCCACCGGCCCCAGTGTGGGCAGGCCTTGTTTAGCTCTTATCCTCATGGTTTGAGTAGAAAGCTGCAGACTCTAGGGGGGCACAGCAGGCCCACCTGTCCCTGCCTTCATTTCTGTGAGCTTGTACTGTTGCTTTGGGCTTTTTGGCAGGAGTGAAGTGTGAGTTTTCTTACACCAACATGAGTACACACACATACACAGATGTCTGCCTCCTGCCCTCCTCCATGTGGTGATGTCACAACTTTGTGGAGTTGGTGCCCAGTGTCTGGGGTGCTGTGACTTACAGCTAACATGTCTGTATCTTAGTCATGGGGGTCCTGGACTTACCGTGGGCTTTGCTTTCCACCTGTTCATCTTCCACATTGCATCTTCTTCCTTCTGGAGCTCTCTAGTGCTCTGGATGCTGCAGACCATCTGTCTACTCCACCCTGGGTATCTTGTCTTTTGGCCAGTCCTCTCACCCCAGCTCAGGGGTAGAGTTGATGCTGGTCTGACTGGGATCACCTGGAGCCCACTGCGCCCTCTCTCCCCCTCCCTTTGCATCTTTAATGAGGTATCCCTGGTCCCACAGAGGCTCTGCTGGCTCAGGCACACGGCTGCTCCCTCAGCCCAGCCTGTCTGCATCTATGTCCTTGAAGCGGAAACTTGTGTATCCTCTGGGGGTGGGCCCTGTCACCAGGTGGATCACCAGGGAGACCCTCAGGCTTCACGGTGGCTGCGCCTCCCATCCTTGCCTTCCTAGGAATGGGCATGTCAACAGCTTGTGTTCCAGATAGCTATGCTACTGCCCCAGAGACACTGAGGCTCCAGCTTCCCCAGCTTTGCTGAGTCTGCGTCCACTTGCCTGTCTCTTGTCATCTTCCCAGTCTGCCCACACCTTCTGTGCACTGCCTCATCCCCTCTTGATGTGCTGAGGATCTTTAACTTTCCTCCTTCACTGTCACTACTATAGAGTTTCAGGAGGGAGCAAGGATGAGTTCAAACTTCAGGGTAAACATCCATATTCAGCGTAAACCCATGTGTTCCACCCTCCATGTCTAAGGGGTGCCCCCATGTGTGCTCACTTTTGGTTACCCCAACCTTGGGACCTTTAGAGGGCTGTAATTCAGGGTATTCAGCAGAAATGGTGGATTCACACAGGAGTTTGTTCAGTTTTCACTCAGCAAGCCCTTTCCCCATTCTAGGGTTCTTTAGGGTGACACCAAAACAGGGTCCAAATACTTCTGAGCTTACTGTTATGGGACGATATAAGCATTAGACACAGACTATTTTGAAGTCACCCTGTCAGTATAACAATACATGCTAAAAAGGGAAACAGTGTGCTTTGAGATCATGTGACCAGAGACAGGGTGGGGCGGAGGGTGTGACCCTAGCAGGGATGTGGGAGTGTTCACCAGGAAGAGGAAGCCCTCTCTTCAGCCATGCAGAGTCCTGACAACAGGGGGGAGTGTGGCACTTCTAGGGAAAGAGGTGAAGCCAATATCAGAGGGGCCTGGAAGGAGGGGGTTGGGCTGGTCAGATCATATCTTGCCTCAGGAGCTTAGAATTCTGTGCAGATGACCTGGGAACCCGAGCAGGAGTGGGGCTAGAAGTGGGCAGGAGGGAGGGTGTGAAGCTGCCAGGCTGCCCTTGGAGAGGCTGCTCGGAGCTGGCCCCTCAGAAGTAGGGGTTTGAGGTCTCCTTCCTCTTTGGGGTTCTTTCCATACCAGCTGCCTCAACTGAGGGGGCTGCCTTCTCACAAGGTTCCCTGGGACATAGACGTGGGTCAGGCTGGCCCCACTCATTGTGCCATTCTCAGATAGGCCCCAGGATAGGATCCTGGGCCAGGCCTCACACAGTGGAGGCACAGGGTCCTGCTCACGTCTAGAGCCTAGGTCCTAGAGAAGAGGGCAGTGGATGAGCATATCCGAGAGCCACCCTCCTGAGACCATCCATCTTTGAAAGTGATTCTGCTGACTCTCTTGTCTACGTGTCCCCATAACTCTGCAAGGAGTCAGAAAGGTTCTTCCTTTTTTCTTCTTCAGAAAGGTGGGACACCTCTCTGTCACAGAGCATGGGCCATCCATCTTACAGTTGTGAGTGAGAGCAGAGGGGCTGCTTTTTGGAGCCACAGCACACCTAAACATGTGCAGGGGGATACCCATCTTCTGTACCTCTGCACCTGCCCCCTTCCCTGCCTCTTGCTCTCTCTGCCTCTCTGTGTGGAGCTGTTCCCCATGTTTGTTGCAGTCTGTGAACTGGGTCTCTAGAGATGAGTGCCCATAAATGTGTCTTTATCTTGACATCTCTGCTCTCAGGAGTAAAGCCACTCTCCTCCTGGTAGCCTTTATATAATAGAGTGCCATTTATTTTTATTCTGTGTCCTTCCCACAGAACTTTCACAGCTACCTTCTGCAGTTCCAGAGTGGCGGAGCCTAGGCTAAGATGCCCAGTCTCACATGCCCCTCAACCCTCTGACACCCTTCCCTGTCCACAAGTTCTCTGCCCATCCTGCACTGGCTCTGAGTTCTGGGCCATGGTCACGTCCTCTCCTCCCCTGACTCTGGCTTGTCTACCTGCATCTCCTTCCTCCCCTGTCCCTCACCAAGGATTTGCTGAGGCCTGTTGGTGCCAGGCCTGCAGCCCCATGTCCCTGCAAAGCGCAGCAATAGGAGGCTCGGGAGTGGTGCTAGCACTCTGAAGAGGGACTGGGCTACTCTGTCTGGAGCAGCCAGAGGTTCAAGAGGGCTCAGAGGAGGAGAGGGCTGAGGGGAGAAGGTGATTTATGGGCAGTCTCCACAGTCACCATGGGTGGAGTTCGGGAATCAAGGGCATGAAAGGCAGGAGATGGGGCTAAAGGTGGCACAGGGCTCCGGGGACATCACTATCTCTTTATGGAGGGTTTGAGCCTGGGGCTGGCCCTGGGGAGCTGGGAAGAGAGGGACACCCAGAGAAAAAGGCCACCAGCCAGGGGCCTCATCCCTCGGCAGGTGGGGTCTGGGGCTGGGGCTAGGAGCTCTGAAAGACCACTTGGGGCTCTGTGCTCACTTAGCCATATGTTGTCACCAGCAGGTAAGGCCTGAAAATGGCCTGGGCAGTGCCTATCAGTCCCGAAAGGGTAAGGCACAGAGAGGTCACACACACCCCTGGACCCTGGGGAGCTTGCTAAGTGCCATATGGCCTGGGCCTGCAGAACCCAGCCCAAGGGAAGCCTCAGCTCCTGTCTCACTTGGGAAGGAGGCTGCCTGGGAGCAAGTGGCAAGAAAGCGATGACATTTCCAAGGTGGAAAACCCATCTTTTATTTATTTAATCCAAACCATCCTGTGAATTATTCATTCACATTTATATAAGCAATTGAGCTACAGGAGTGAAGGAGGAGGTCAGAACGTTCACTTTTATGTGCCCCAAGGGATTCTTCACGAGGCTCCCTTTCCTGAGCCCACTTCATTCAGCTGGACCCTGCCTCACCTGGGCCAACAGATTGGGATTGGGCCTCTCTCACTGAGAGTCCGTGTGGCCTTGAGGAGATCATTTCCTTCCACTCCACGCCCCCTGTTTTGCCTGTTGAATAGTGATAGACCTGCATTGTAGCAGGGGGCCCAGCAGGTACCCGGCACATGGCAGGTGCCCAGTGTCACCCCCTAAAGTAAGTGCGGCAGTATCGACTCCTACTGGCTGGGTGGCAGGTGCCTGACACTGAGGCCTCCATACAACCTCCTTCCTTACCGTGAGCCCACCCTGATTTGCTGTGGGCTAGGCCTCACAGAGACCTGGGCCCTGAGCACTTCCAGGGGTCTGTGAGCTGCACAAAGGCAGCTTTGATGTCTACAGCGAAAAGGGGCTATTTCTTCCTCCAAGGTCAGGCTGCATTTATTACCAAAGTTAATTTTTCCCCTTTGGACATCTGAGATAATATTAAAAGCAATGCAGTCTCTGACAGGGAAGAAATATTGCCTCTGAAGTGTGGTCAGTGAATTTTTCCTTCAGCACCTTGGTTTTTTTCCTGCTGATGGCTCCATAGTAGGGAGGATTGGCTGAGGGACATAGGGAAGATATTGGGGTCAGAGCTGCCAATTAACCTTTAGATTTCATAGCCTGATTACCCGGTTAATCAGAGGTTCCAAGCCTGGTCCTGACACAGAGCTCTCAACTGTGGAGTGACAATGTCTGCCAGGCCAGGACAAGTGGTCAGTCAGGTGGCTACAGTCCCACAGGTGGACAGATGTCATGTGACCCTCTGTAGACAGGCTGGGTGTCATAGGGGCCTTGTCTCTTAGCCCCTGTGGCATCAAGATGCCTAACTCAGAACAGGGGCACACACCTGTGTGTGTGCAGAACCTGCCTGTGCAGAACCCAGGTGTTCCTCTCCATGGCCAAGGACTAATCTCTTCTATACTCAATGTCTTGTTTGCAACTTGGGGACCCCATTCATACCTAAGCCATAGTGATTATGGCAGTGAGTTGAATACTCTGTGTGAAATGGTGCAGTCATCTGAACCTACACGCTCAGCAGAGGGGTGCCCATGCTCCTCAAGGATGATCTGGCTTAATCCTAGCAGTGGCCTCTGAAGGCAGGTACTTGCCTATGTCCATTTCAGGTGAATATCCCAGGATGGGAAGAGATGGGCTCAGGGTCACAGGTCAGGAGGTGACAGAGCTGGAGTGGGAACTGACCTGTCCCCTGCATCTCTGTTGTCCTCCATATACTCCAGGTTTCTGATCTACCCCTTATCCTCTCTCCCTGGAATACAGGCTCCCCAGCCCCAGCTGTGCCTGTCCATCTTGACCTGCCCTTCTGAGCCTCATGTGCTCACTGCCAGTTCCCTCATCTCAGTGACTCTTGTGAACTGGTAAACAGGTGCTCAGGCTTTGTCTTTCCTCGCATGCTCCTCCTAAAGTGGGCCTGAGGAACCTGACACTGATCTTGGTCAAACAGAGCCCTGCATTCTTCAATGTCACCTCTGATCTAGGCCAGCCTTTCCCTGGGCACTGCCTGGGGTTGGAATCCTTAGTTTCTCCACAGCCATAAGGCTGTGGCCTCCTTTTACCTACCCTCTCTCCGCCCAACCAGGGAGCCAACTGCCTTTGTGCCTGGATGTCCCATGCCAGTCTCATGATTCAACCTAGGGAGGAGGGAGGCTGGCTTTGGGGCCTGGAGTTTTTCTCTCACCCCCATGGCCAACTGGCTCCTATCCCCACTTGGAGAGTCCCAGCCCCTGCAGGAGCTCCCATCCTCAGCTCCAGGCATACTAAAGTAGAGCCTGTTTTGATAATTAACAGGGAGATAAATGGAGGTTTAATTACTTGAAAGCACCTTGTGTGAAAGGTTCATGGTGCTTGTGCATTCTGTTGATGGCTCCCTGAAGCTTGGCTCTCCCCAAGTAGCCATAAACCACCAGGGCAGAGCAGCAGGTCAGGGCCCAGTGGGCCCAGGCAGGGCTGACTATCTTCCCACCACTGATCAGAAGGGTTCACACAGACACTGCTGCCATGGGCACAGCCTTCACCAGTGGTTTTGCCTTGGAAGTGGCCTATAGGTGGAAAAGCCTCAGGGTAACAGGACCTGCCACATTCCCATGACTTCCTGTCTACCTGCCTCGTGTGGGGCAGCCATTCACCCCTTCAAGGACTAGGGCAGCAGCCTGGCAGCTTGGGAACCATCTTTCACAATTACCAGGTTATGTGCATGGTCCTCAATTCAGGACCTGCATCCCTAGGGCTCCCTCCATAAGAACATTCTTGCTTGACATCTGCCAGTGAGTCTGCCCCAAGCCAGGATAAACCCACAACATCCTGACAGTGATTTGGGTGGTTTTAGACAGTACCAGTTGTCTTTCTGCCAGGGACCAAGCAGGAGCAGAGCCTGGAGCTTAGACTGGGTATCTGGCTTCATCACATGGCCTTCATTGTTACTGTGCTTAATGTAAGAACTTTGTTATTATTATCCCTAGAGGGGTAGACCATTCATTGGTTTGTCCTTTCCATTGACACAGATCAAGGCTTGTTGAGTGGGTGCCAGCCCTTGTCTCCAGGGGCACATGTGACTCATAGGCCCTAGACATTTCTGCTCACCTGTCTTCTACCCTCCCTTCCTCCTTCCCAGAGCTAAGGAAGCAGGTGGAAAGCGCTGAGCTAAAGAACCAGCGGCTGAAAGAGGTTTTCCAGACCAAGATCCAGGAATTCCGCAAAGTCTGTTACACACTCACAGGCTACCAGATCGACATCACCACAGAGAACCAGTACCGGCTAACCTCGCTGTACGCTGAGCATAAGGCTGATTGCCTCATCTTCAAGGTAGGCCCCTGCACAGCCATGGGAAGGGAGAGCAGACTGCCAACCTTAGGGAACGAGCACTCAGTGGCTGGAACAGCCTCGTGTCACGAAGGTGTGATTGGTGGGAGATGTGCTGGCCATGTTTTTGTCATCCTTGCAGACTCCTGGTTCTCCTGGTCAGGAAGGCCTGGTCTGTTCCCCTCGACTTGTCTCCTTCAGTCTGCCCTCTGCATGTGGGTGCTTGGGCTCCATCCCTGTGAGGGTTAGTGGAGGACTGATGTGATGGTGTGAATACCAGAGCAGGGTAAGGCTCTGCAGCTAGGCCCTAGCAGGAAGCCAGTGTGAGAAATAACAGACGAGAAGGAAGGACAAAAGCCAGCGTGTCTCTGTGCTCAGCACTGAGAAAACCTAATGTGTGCTTTTAGTTTGCTGGCAAAGCCAGGGTTGGAATTCTCTGTGGCAGGGGCCTGTGTGTGTAACAGAAGGGATGTGAACCTCCTTACCTATGTGTGCCCCATGCTCAGTGCTGGCCTGAGATGCAGGCTTCCCCAGGAGGTATCCCTTTTGCTGACTCAGAAATAACAGCTTGAGAGGATTATATATGTGCTGTGGCTGGGAAGCTTCCAAGTTCTGGGCTGGGACAGTTGGGATGGAGTGGGTTCCAGTAGCAGAAGCAGGGTGTGACCGTGTTGACCATAGGGCAGAGGTGACCCAATGTGGGCATCAAGCAGCTGGAAATCTGGGGTGACAGGGACTTGTTTATCACTGCCTAATCATGAAGATGGTGTCATAGACCCAACAAGGCATGTAGGCCTGGCGTGGCACAAGAACCCAGCATGGTATGAGGCTGCCTCAGGCAGGGTCACTGGGGTAGTGGCTATGAGAGGTCAAGACAGGCAGAAACTGGCCCCACTTGGAACTACCAAGGTGTGGAGTGGGCTGTCTAAACTGTGCAGCCTGTTTCAGCGCATCTTTATAGAAACAAAGAGCCAACTTTCCATTTTATAAAACAGCTGCACTAAGTGTGACCTATGCATTCTAAGTAGAATTTAACAGTTAAGGAGATGATGTTGCCTCTCTCGTTTGATCTTCAGCTTATTGCTCACCCCTCACCTCCTTTCTGCACCAGGGACTGTCCATCTTTGCAGCCCTGCTAAACTCAGCCCAGTGTCCTTTACGTTACTTCTAAATTTTCTCAGACTTCTCAGATTATGCTCATCCCGTTTACTCTTCTTAAAACTCTCAAACCTTTGAGTAAGTAAATATTCAGACACTCTTAGTCTTTAAATAAGCTATCAGAAATGTACTTCTTCACTTTTGTATAATTCTGTATACTTCTGAATAATTCAGGATCACTGATACGTGTTTAATACATTGTACAAATTCTAAAAAAAAAAAAAAGATTAAATAAAGATGTACTTATGAAGAGTCACAATTTAACATGTCAACTTGTATCAACATTTATAAATTAAGAGGCATGGTTTTCACTGGATTCTTGCATATTCTTTAACTGAAGTGATTGATCTTATGAAAACTACCTCCAATGAAAGCTTGGGAAAACACTCCAAAGTATTTTGTACTTAAACGGTTGAAAGCCCAAAAGAGGAGAACAATTCACTTATAATCCTACCTCCAAACGGCAACTGCTGTTAATACTTTGATATGTTTCCTTTCAGTGTTTTTTATATATTATCATATGTGTAGGTTTATTAATTTATATTTGCAAATTTGGGATCCTAGGATTATATTGCTTATATACTTAAGTACACTTAATCTTAGCCAAAAAGCCAAAAATCAATTTTTTTTTAAAAACGTCAATAAGTGGTTTCTTGTCGTCCTGCACAGGCCCATGTGGACTTCCGGCTTTGTCCTCGGCCTGGAGGTCCTCAGATCGATTAGATACCATACCCTTCCCTGTCATGCGCTTGGGCTCAGGGCGCTGCTGTCCCCTGGCCCTGACCACCAAGTGGTCTCCTGGCCTCAAGTCCTGCCCCAGAGTCCTGCCATGGTGAGATGTTAAGAACACAGGATGAAGGGTTGCTTCAGCCCCCAGGGACCATACGTGGGAGCTCAGGCATGCATGCATGCCCACCTCTCCACCTTTGAGCCTTCTCTGTTCCCTGGGCCCCTGAAGTCAAGAAGGAGGCAAAGTCTTGGCAGGCTAGGCAAAGACCACAGGAGCTGGCAGGGCCTGACTGTGACCACCCCAGGACTGAAGGACATATAAGCATGTGGGAAGGCCTGGTTTACTCAGAATGCCTCTTAGAGGCATGATTCTTACAGGGATCTGGCCTGAGCCCTGGTGCCCCTAGCCTGGTATTCCACCAGCATCCCACTAAGCTGTTCCTCTTAACCACCTATTCTCAAGTCTTTGTTGTCCTAGGCCTGGCCTGGCTGTCATGGCTATAGCCTAAGGGCTGAGTATGCTGGGTTGGAGCCCACACATGTGAAGCAGCTTCCTGCAAAGGGACAGGCAGAAGGGCAGTTGGCCAGGCATTGTGCACCAACTTTCCAGCATGGCCTGCAGAAGGCTCCCTGCCCTGCACCTTACCCTAGGAAGAGGTCCTACCCTGGGAAGAACCACATGGACCAGTGTCAGGCCTTGAGAGGTGTGTTATGACTGTGTCTTCATTCTGCAGTCTGCACAGGATTTGGGGCAGGACTGAGTGAAGGATGGAAGGACTTCACAAGTCATCAGTGATTATAGACAGTGACAAGAGCTCCTGCACGGGCCCAGTGGGGGCAGCAAGTTGACATCCCAAGGCCAAGACCCATGGGCTGCCCAGGGAGGGTGTGGGAGTTGAGCTGTGTCTACTTCATCAGGGATAACAGGACTGTGCTCCTGACGTGCTGTGGCATGACTTAGAGTCCCTTGTGGTTGCTGAGATGCTAGCAGGTTGGGCAGTCTCCTTTCTGAGCAATGGCCTCAGTAGGCAGAGGCTTAAGATTGCATCAGTGTCTAGGATACTGCCCACCCACCTCACTATGTCCTCATCCACTGAGGACGCTCCTGAGACCTTTGTCGCTTGCCTGGTAGCTGCCTCTCAGGAGGTGGTCAGGCTTTGTTAGGCAAGTTGTTTCTTGAGGCAGGGCCCACCTAAATGTATATCCAGGGTTTCTAGAAGGCCTGAGTACACATCAGCAACTCAGGACTCCAGCTTTTCTGAAGACAAAAGGGGTTTTTCTTGTCTTGGCAGACTCTTGCCTGCTTGTTTCTAATGCTGGGTGGGTGGGAGATGGGGGGTATTTCTGCTTTTGTCATCTTGGCTCCTGGGCCAAGTCCTAGAAGGGTCATGGTATAAAGGGATGGGGACTGAGGGCTTGGGTACCATTAGGCCTCAGGCAAACATCCACTGTTGGAGGGGGACTCAGCCTGGAGGGGTAGGGAACCTGTTTCAGCCCCAGGCAAAAACCTCTCCAGAGAGCACTGGCACCCCCATAAAGCTTATTCCGGACCTCCCAGCCCAGGGTCCTGCTCACTCCCACAGGCCCAGGCAAGGTATCTTCTGGTTGTGTGTGAAGCCTGCCATACACCCTGCCTCGGTTATGGCCCCATTCTCCTACTTTGTTCCTAGGGGAGCTTGCACCAGTCGGCCTCCGCCCAGTGGACACCCCCCAGGATGTTCACTCACTCCTGGGAGACACCGGTTGGGCTTGGCGAGGGCTGTGTGTGCCATGACCTCAGGTGGGAAGTCGAGTTTGGTGACTGCTCCCAGAGGATCAGGGTGACAATAACTTTGGTCACACTGATTGACAAACTATTCCTTGTAGGTTTTCTTGTTCAGGGGGCAGCTTCCTTCCTGCAGTGAAGTCTGAGGTGGCCATGAGGGAAGCTGGCTGAGACCCTGCCTCCATGTAGGCTCTTGGCGAACTGCCTCCTCCCCCACTGCTCTGCCCCTAGCTCTTCTCCCAGCCTCTGCCCGATGGCTTGCTTGCGCCTTCACCTTGTACTGGGCTCTATTCACAGCCTACCCCCACCCAGCATACCTGCCCATATCTTATCCTTCCTAACATCTCCGCATCACCCCTCCCTTGCTGTACCCTGCCTAGTTGTCAGAACAGGCGTGATGAAATTTCACACAGGAAACATCTTAGGCTTTAGAGCAGCGGTTCTCAACCTATGGGTCACGACCCATAGGAACTGTATTAAAGGGCTGCAGCGTTAGGAATGTTGAGAACCACTGCTTTAGAGCATTTTAACAAGAACTAAGACTAGGCAAGAGATCTCACTTCTGGCTGTGAGTTTCATTGTCTCTCAGTGGGGTAGTTGAAGGCTCAGCCTGGGGGGGTCATAGGTAATATGTATGAGGTGCTCATCAGCCCAGGTCCCACCTGTGGGATCCAGGCAAAGTGTGCATCTCTGGGGTGGCTGCTGGCCAGTTTAGCCCCAGCCCACGGGCAGACTTCCATCCTCCTGAGCTATGACCCTACTGAGTAGCACTACTTGGCTGGCCCTTATTGCAGCTCTTGTGTCCTCCGATGTTCTCTTCTCCAGGTTCCTGAACCACTCCTACAGGGTTGGCCCTCATGCACAGTGGCATGGCATGGCACTGTGGGGGCAGCAGTATGTGCAGGCTGTAGCATCCTCGTCTGTGGCCTCTTCTCATTGTGCCTCCATGGGCAGAAAGTACCACCTCCAGAGGTAGCCTGTCACAGTCCCTGCTGACATCTGGATGGCTGTGCTTGTGCATGGTGCCGGAGTCTGATCGTCTATAGAGTTTCTTCCCCTGGGGAAGTTCAGGGTCCTCCTGGCTCAAGGCCTGGCTGGAGGAGGGGGCCTCTGCTGATCTGCATATGGAATGGGCACACTGAGGGAGAGCAAAAGAGAAAAGGAGGGAATAGGCCAACGGCAGGCAGTTCGGTGATCTGGCCTTAACCTGTCCAGAGGGCCTGGGTGGTCCCAAGAGCCCAAGGGGAGTGAGGCACCCTGGAGCCCTCCCACTTACCCTGCTGCTCCTAACTCTGGGGTGCAACCTAGGCCAGGCCCTGTGGAACTTAGTTTCCCCACCTGCCTTGAGCAGCATATTTGTATGTTTTCTGGGATCCTCCTGACTCTAGCCTTCTGCATTCAGAAGGACTTCCCTAGGAGCTGGGACCAGCACCCAAGGGTAGAGACCCCACCCTGCCTTGCCTGAGGTTGGTCATAGCCTCTGGGCTCCTAGGCTCCGGAAAGATCTCACCAAACCACACCTCTTAGTCACTTCCACTTGTGGTATTTATTTTCCAAAAAAGTGATTTTGGGGGGCAGGAAAGGAGCTGAAGCAGAGTTAGAAATAGCTGCGCCTTCTTCCAATTGAGCAGGTTCTGCAGATGCGTGCTGGGTAATTGAGGGTTTGCTATATGCTCCCGCATCTCAGGCTCCCTGTTTCTGGGACCGCGTGGGTGGGGAGAGCTGCCTGTGGGGACTGCCTCATTGGAAAGGCCAGAAAGCCCTGTGCCAGCTCTTTCCGACAGCAACCCAGCCACCTCCCACTGCCCTCCCTCCCAGGAGGAAACATCCCAAAGTCTGGAGTTTCCCCAAAAAGGCTTGGGGCCTTCCTAAGCCTGAGGGGAGGGAGGGGGGCCACTGGGCCAGTGGGGGGGCCTCAAGGCTCCTGGTCTCTCAAGCTTGCCCTTCTGCCCTCCCCAAGCCTAGGGAGGGAATACTCCCTATTACAAGAATGAGAAAATTGATACTAAGATTAGGAAGATGAAAATCCAGGCAAATGCACTGTGTGATTTGACTCTTATGCCTGAGTTTTCAGGTCCATAAAACAGAACTATGGTAATATCTACTTTGTCTGTTTGTTATATGGACGAGGGGAGAAGATATTCAGGTTGAATCTGAATTCGGAAATGCTCCAGAATTGGAAACTTTTTGAACACCAATAAGATACTCAAAAGAAGTGCTTATGGGAGCATTTCAGATATCAGTTGTTTAGATTAGGAGTGCTCAGCCAGTAAGTTATAACATAGATATTCCAACATCCAGAAAACTCTGAAATTATAAGCATTTGTTCCCAAGCATTTTGGGTGAGGGATACTCAACCTGTGTGTGTGTGTGTGTGTGTGTGTGTGTGTGTGTGTGTGTGTATGTAAATCTGTAAATGCAGTTATAAGGGGTCGGCACCTGTGGCTCCGTGAGTAGGGCACCAGGCCCATATACCCAAGGTGGCGCGTTCAAACTCAGCTCCGGCCAAACTAAAACAAAAAATAGCTGG
This sequence comes from Loris lydekkerianus, assembly GCA_963574355.1. Lineage (NCBI taxonomy): Eukaryota > Metazoa > Chordata > Mammalia > Primates > Lorisidae > Loris > Loris lydekkerianus. Next base: position 71,809 of record CAUYPK010133826.1, on the reverse strand, counting down.
GCACTGTGGCAGGAACCTGTAGTCCCAGCTACTCAGGAGGCTGAGGCAAGAGAAAAGCCCAGGAGTTGGAGGTTGCTGTTAGCTGTAACGCCACAGCACTCTACCCAGGGAATAAAGTGAGACTGTCTCTAAAAAAAAAAAATGTAAATGCAGTCATGCCTTCACCTCTGTGGCTTGGCCCATGGAAAGTCTTCAGGGGCAATAACGTGTGGAGCTGTCTCCTGTAACCTCACTTTCTCTGGATACCTCCTGAAGGGCTGCCTGAAGCTTTCTACAGTTAACTTATTTTTTTCTAAAATGATAACACATATAGTATAGTAAGTACATAACCCAGTGACACTCGTGTGTTATTATATCAAGCATCCTGCACTGTGCATAGCCATGTGTGCTGTGCTTTCATGAGACCAGCAGCACGGTGTGTTGTCACCAGCACCACTACAGACATGCAAGTAATGGCTATAAGGTCACTGTTACAATCTTAAGCAACTACTGTGAAATATTCAGTCCACTCTTGACCAAAATGTACCTGGTACATTTGTTGTACATACTATACATACAACAATACCAGGCCAGCACCTGTTCCCTCACAAAACTCTAGTAGAGGTGACAACCACAGGACTATTTCTTCAGAGCAACACATAACTCCTGCCAGGGCTGCCACAACAAGGGTCTTGGGGGCGGTGGAGTGGCCTGGGACTTGTGACTCCCACCTGCCACACTGGGGCTTCAGGCATATTGCTGAACTTCTTTCTGTCCCTCCTGAGTAACATGGAGCGGTAAAGGCTGTAACCCCAGAATGTGATCTATAGATGCAGAACCTGTGTGACAGTCTGGCTCAGACAAGTAGCTCTTCGTGGGCCAGAACGCTGCTGGTTTGGTGGCTTGAAGAGAAACTGCCAAAGCTGACCTACCGCCCTGGGTCTTGCCCTGGGAAGCTTTCTGAGGGCTCATGTCAACTCCCTGTCCCAGTCTTACTCATGAGAGCTTGTGTAGGGGCCAGCATTTCTGTGTCACTCGGTATACCAACTTCAATGCAGTTGTGGCTTTGCGTTAATTTCAATTCCAGCTGCCTTGCCCCTCGGGAAGCTCACTGGGGCACCACAGATTGGGAGGGGCTGGAGAGGTGGCAGCTCCCTTCTTCACACCTGCACACACCTACACACCAGAGGGCAGGCACAGGTGTGAATGGGAAGAGGAGCCAGGTGATGTGGCAGACTGTGCCTGGGGCCCATGAGCCCCCCCAGGGTGCTGGGTAGGTGTGTCTTGCTGGCTAGCTTCATCCGTGGAGGAGTGAGCCAGGCCTGGCCCTGACAACATCTCCAACTTATGGAGCACCTGGGGCAGGGAGCTGGTTTCTGTTTGGCTTGGCCTGGGATCTAGAGCAGGCAGCTGCCTCGGGAGGGATCCCAGGAGCAGGGAGTAGAGAAGGTGGCAAGTGCACTCTCTCCTGGGAAACCTGCCCACATGGAGTCTAGAGCGGTGGCCTTGGCACACATTTACTGAGAGGAGACTTTGGGACGTGTTACTACAGGCCAGCCCTTGGTGGAGAGAGGAGGGAGTGCTGGACACTAGGCCAGAGCTGAGTGCCTGGGTGCCAGTTTCACTCTCCCTCTGCCCAGCGATGGGACCCAGGCATATGGCTTCACCTCTGTGACCTCTGTGGTTCTTTATGTGGAGCCTGGAGACCGTTTTGTCATGATGTTGCATTTGGGCAGCATTTCTAGAAGCACCTAGCACATCATGGACACAGTGGATGCTGTCACCCTGCTGCACAGCTGCACAGCCCTGAGCAGGTCTCCATCACTGTTGGCTGCTTCAGGCAGTAGCTGGCAGGCTCGTGGTCCTTGTATGGTTGAGAATGATGGAGCCTTGCAGAGCTGCAGGTCAGCAACTGCCTTGTGGGAGCTTTCTTGGGTTGTCAGCAGACTGCAGGGCGCTCACACTGGCCTTGTGCACACTCCCGCTCACACACACACATACACACACTATGTGGATGGGCACAAATGAACACACATTCTTGGTTGGCTTCTGTCTTGTCTTGCTCAGGGCATCCCACATGGCACTGGCTTCTGAGAAATCAGAATCTAGGGCACCAGGAAGGAATTGGGACAGGGTCCCCACCCTGCATCCCCTCCAGCCTTGGGCTTGCTACATCCACAGCCTCATCCCTACCCAGGACCCTACTTGGCAATACGTGCTCACCAGTGCCCCATGCCTGGCAACTGCGGGGCCAAGTGGTGCAGGGCTCAGTCCCTCCCCCAGCCAGACTTGTCTGTGGCCCTGTGGTCCCCTTCAATCCCCCATCCCTGCTGCACAGTCCTGAGCAAGCCTCCCTTAACCTCTGGCCACCATCCTTTCTGGCACAGGTGTCCACCCATTATGGGCCTTTACCAAAGAGGTGTAGAACCTCAGGCCTGCTGTCCAGCTGGGGGCTTGTTAAGATGGGCTGTGATTCATACAGGTTTATTACTCCCATGTGGAATGTTTGCTTTGCTGCCCTGGGTTTAGCCATGTCCTTGGCACCTGCTGTTCTTTCTTTTTAAAACAGCCTGTAAATGAGCAGGGTTGGTTTACCAGCCTGGCCCTCCTCCATGCATTGATCATGCACAGATCAGTACCTATAGACTCCCAGCTCCTAGGAAGGAGCATTAACCCACAGAGGACAAATGCATACTTATTCCTCAGGTGATCACTGGCTCCTGTCCTGTTCTAGGCCACCAGGGGCCCAGAAATAAACCTCAGCCCTCAAAGCAGTCCTAAGCCAATGGAGCAGTGAACACTTCAGCAGTTGCCTGGAGCTTTGATCAAGGCCTGATGAGGGCCTCATGGAAGAAGAGCTGCTATAGGTAGCAAGGTGGAACTAGACACATACTCCCTAGGCCAAGAGCCAGAGATGACACTGCAGGGCCTGCAGAGCCTCTACTTGCCCCTCCCTCTTATCCATCTGTTGCTGGGCAGAGTAGCTGGAGGAAAGAGCCTGCTTGTCCAGGAACCAGTTCCAGGTACAAGGCTGGAGCAAGAGAAAGGATTTGAGTGAGGGGCCGAGTAGGAGCTACATAGACCACACTCGAGGTTGTCATAGCAGTAGCCCTTAGCCAGAGGTGGACAGGAGTGGAGGCTTGAAGGTCAGGTGATTGAGAGCATGTGCCCACAGGGCTGTCCCAGTTCAGCTCTGTTGTCATGTGCCCCCCAGACATCCTCAGCCCAGGCTTAGATATTTCTCTGAGCATATGGTGCCATTCTTCCTGGTATTCACTAGTTTTGAACTTCAAAGCCCTAATTACACTTTCTTCATCTTTCTCCATAGCAGAGTTGAGACAAAGGCTTTTGGGGGACAGACTGAGAGCAGAAGACCTGAGAAGAGGATTCTGGGGCCTCCTTCGTCTTCCTGATATGAGCAGAGGGTACATTCTAGGCAGCCTCATGGTGCTCTGAGGAGGGAACAGTTCCTGAGGCCAACACCTCAAAGCTGTATCCATATGTGGCGGTGTTTGTGTTGAGAGGGACCAGACAAGAGCTTGGGCTCATTTGGAAGCCAGGGCAGCAAGCTCCATCTCACCTCTGTCCAGCAGTGACCATCCTCCTCACCGTGTCTCTGCTCTTAGGCCTTCGCAGTAGGTCCAATGGTGCGGGCTGGGCATCTAGGTTGTTGGGGAAGTGGACTGACTGCACGTGTATGCCTTTGGACTAACATGGGTGATGCACAGTGAAATAATCCCAAAGTATTTTGAGAGGGTGGCACAAGAGGCAGACTGTACCACACAGGGCTATCCCCAGGACAACTGCACCCATGTTCCAGCATGTGCCTTGCCTCTATGTCCCACCTACCTGCGCTGTGTCCTGTCAGCCTGCCTGTGGTGCCCTCTCCATGGGGCTCAGAACAGAAGAGGGGCCCAGGTAGTATCTGCTCCTCTCAGCTATTGCTGCCGGTGCCTGAACCCCATCCTTCCACCAGACTTGTACACATGTGTGAACCACACCTTATGACTAGCCTCTTGTGGCCACTCTCTGGGTAAATGTCCTGCTCTGCCATGGCAGCAGCAAACAGAGGTGGTGGCTAAAGGATGCTGCATGTCGGCCATCTTCCTTTCCTGCCTGCTGGCCCTACCTAGGGTGAACTGGCCAAGGGATTGGGCCAGCCCTGGCTTTACTCTCAGCACTGCCTAATGATGGCCACATGCTCTCAGATAAGCCCCTTGGTCCAGCAGCCCTAGTCTCCTCCTGATGGCACTGTGAGTCAAACAGTCATATGCAGGTGAGCACTTGCCTGGCTTTGGTGCCATGCAATGCAAGGCTTGTGGCCTGTCTGGCCATCTCCCCTGACCAGCTTTGCTCTGGGGTATGTGGTTTTATCCAAATATCCAGGAAACACCCCAGCCTGTCAGACCTGGAGGTCAGATTAATCCATGGGTCTTTCCACCTTCCCTGCCCACTGTGGTTTTTCTTGGTTTTCATAGGATCTTCCAAATTCCTCAAAGACCTCATCTGATCTCACCTCTTCCTTTGATGGGTGGGGAGGCAGAGCTCTGAGAGGGCAATGACTGTCTAAATATTTCACTTGGATCTGAGGCTCCAGACCTTATAGATGAGTCTGGAGTTGGGAACTGTAACTTGTGTTACAGTTAAAACACAAGTAATAATGGCCATGGTGCACAACCTTTTCCATGTGAGTCTTGGTCCTTGTCTATAAAATCAGACCTGGGCCAGGTCATAGTACCCTCTTCCTGCCCTGGGCTTGAAAAGAAACTTCGTGCTCAGATTGTGCTTAGTAAGGTTGGAGAAATCAGAGGCCAGGGAACTATACCTCCCTTGGTGCTGAAATTAAGTCAGAAGCAAGGGCTTGTCCAGGGCCAGCGCTCAACCAGTGCAGAGTGAGCCCAGTTTCTGTGAAAACTGGCTTCATGCTGATATGAGCCGCTCTCCCCACTACTCGCAGCTCCAGAAATTTAGAAAATGCTACCCTTCTGGAGAGAGAGCTGATGACTAGAGCCATTTGTGGTACAGGGTTCGATCCTTCTCAAGACTAATTCTCCACATGGGTTTCCAAAATGCGGCAGCCATGGTTCCTCCTCTCAGCACCAACCAAGGGTCAGACCATGCTGCCTGAGCAGAAAGGGAGCCTTGGAGATAGGGCCGCAGCCTCTGCACCTGTGAGGCCTGGGTGTGGACGCCATAACAAAGCCCAGATCAGATGCGTCCAGCCAGCCATCTCAGGGCGCAGGCCATTGTTCATCATCTTCAGAGTCAAACACTCAGGGCCTGGCCAAGGAAGGACACTGGGCAAGAAAGGGTATCCACAGCCTTGGGGACTCTGCCAAGAGGGAGTTACGTTGGTGAGGCTTGGTGGGGAGAGGTGGGTGCAAATAAGGCAGCTTCTGCCTCCCGCCCTGCCTCCCTGACAGATAATCAGGGCCATTCACAGGCTTCTATCGGAGGAAGCTGAGTCTGGAGCCTTCTAGTCTCCTGCTGCAACAATGAGCTCTAGATAGACATTTTAATTTGAATTTGCCTTTTTGGGTCCTCTGAATTTCAAATGAAGTTGCTTTGAATGTATGCTGACTTCAGAACTGTCTCATTTCTTCAGGAGTTGCCCGAGCTTAGCCAGCACTAGGATTTGAGTGGCTGAGAATGTTCCAGCAGTTGAGTCAGAATGCATGTTGGCCCCTGAGTACCCTCTGCCCAGATAGACTCTGGCCTCCCGAGGCATGGGTATGGGGCAACTCGAGCTTGTATTTGTTGGCAAGGCCCCACAGGCAGAGCTGCCATGTTCCAGTGTTTTCTGGGACCTTCCATGGAGCAGGAGTTGGCCTGTTTGGGGGAACTTGGGGTAGGATTGAGCCAGCAGGAAATTAAGGACCCTCGGCTCAGGGTGAGGCAGGGCTTGCCGACCTCTGGGTGGAAGTTTGCAGAGATGAGCAAAGAACTGGCTGACTTGGCGTGTAGTAAGTGCTAAGTTCTGTTTCACTGAGGTGTTCAAAAAGAGGCCAAGATGACCTGTGGCAGTAGTGAAGAATGAAACTAGGATTGGACCAGATGACAGCTTCTTCCCAAGAAAACAAACCATCTCCTTGCAGTGGTTAGCTGACCAGAAAAGGCAGTTCCATGCAATGAAAAGAGCTGGTTCCCATTACAGCAGCTTGTACAAAAGCTGGCCACAGAGGCCCCAGCCTCCTTGAAATAAGGCTATAGGGCTGAGCTCCAGCGGTACAAGGGAAGATTGGGAATGGGCAGGGCCTTGCTGCCTTGGGTGGGTGCTGGCTCTGCATTCTGAGAGCAGAGGGGACCCCCTTAGCTTATAAGGAGGAGTCCAGTGGCGAGGGTAACAGTTGGAAATGGAGGATTGGTGGGCAGTGGCGTGTCCACCCTGGTCCTACAGCTGCACCCCTGCTTCCACCTTCCCAATATGGTTGGAGGAGTACACCAGGGGCAGATAGGCGGAGGCCCTGAGCAGATCTCAGTTCCCCAAGAAGGGAGGGAGCTCCACGGCTATGAGTAGGGTCATAGGCAAGACCTGGCTCAGACTGCCTTGCTTCTTGGTGCAGCCACAGCAGATTGCCCATCAGAAACACAAAGTTACTAATACCTGTGTAGAAAATGCATGCTGGTGTAACAAGAGTATCACCTGTAGGTAACATGTGCACCATTAACCTCAGGCTGCATCTCCCCTTCTCCAGTCTTCTGTGAGTCTTCACATTTAAGTGTGTTTATTTCCTGGCAAAATAGTATCTATAGTACAGTGTTTTGTTTCCTGCTTCATTGACACTATTTCTTTTTTTTTTTTTTTTTTTGACACTATTTCATGAGCATTTTACACTCAGTTAAATATTCCTTACCATGAAGATGTTTAATGGTTGCACAGTGTGCTACTTTGTGGTTGTGCCATAATAAAAAAGTTTCCTTGTTGTGGGACTTTTAACTAGTTTCTCTTTTTATTTCTTTACTTGTTTACCTTTTGCTATTATAAAAGGTAAATGATGATGATTTCATGTTCTCAGTGAACATGCATTTACACAAATTTTTCTCTGCATCCCTGATTATTTCTTTAGACTGGGTTCCTAATAGATTATTAGCTTTATCCAGTTTGATAAAGACTTGGCTCCTCCTGTACAAATGGTGTGGGCTTACATTTGGGAGAACTTCAGGGTGCACTAGATAATGTCCTGGCTGTAACCCACGACAGCACCTCTTACTGCCATCTTCTAGACCAGTGGTTCTCAACCTTCCTAATCCCGCAGCCCTTTGATATAGTTCTTGTGGGTCGTGACTGCTGTTCTAGATAGTCAGGGGTCTGGGTTGTCTAGGGTTCCACAGTTATATGTGGTCTAAGCTGACTGCTGCCTTAGAGCCCTCTGTCAGCTTGGCTTTGCAGCCAGGACCCTCCACCCCTGGGATCCCCTCCTGACCTTTGTACCCTGGGGCCTGTACAGGAGCTGAGGAGGCCACTAGGGAGGAGGAGATGATGCATGGTTGGGGCCACTCCTGGCTCACCCCTGGGTCTCAGATTCCTCCATCTGGCGGGAGAGGTGAGGGCCCCTCTTGCACTGAGTCCTGTGGGTGGCTTGGATGCTCTTTGGCACCCACTGTCCAGAGGCTCTGTATGTCAGCAGCCACCCTATACTTCCTCCTTTGTGGGAAGCCACAGAGACGTGTGCAAGGGGACACCCTTCTGGGATTGGTATGGGCCCCAAGATGGGAAGCAGGCAAGCAGGATTCATGTTGTCCACGGGAGTTAGTTTGTGAGGAAGGGAAAGTTACAAGGCCTGAGCAAGGACCTTGAGGCAGTCTGGTGGCCACCCCTTGGCTTTGCTCTGCTTGTGAGGTTCTAAGCTATCCTTGAGTGTGGGCTCAGGAGGGGTTGTCTCAGCACCACTCAAGTACACTCTTAGGCGTGATGTGGGAGCCTGTATTGACAAGCTACCTAGAAACACAGTTGTGATTGGTCCAGGTTCAGGACAGCCATCAGGACCTGGTGTGGGGGCACAGAAAGGGCCAGATCTCACCGTCTTTCAGCTCCACCACACTTGTGTGACTTGTGCAAGTCCTAGTTGACTTCTGTAGGAATTGGAGGCATCCATGTTGTTATTAACAACAGGAAGAAGGGTTACACTTGCTGGCATCTTCTGTCTGCAGGGCTGTGGCATGAGACACATCACAGCCCTGTTTCCTGGCATATCTTGCAGGATCCTTGTGAGGAACAATCCGAGAAAGTGTTTATCTTACACCTGGCAGAGCCCCACAAGTGCTGGTGGAGAAATTATCTTCGAGGACTTCATTTGTTCTCCTTCTCTATAGCCACCAGAAAAGCCTCTATGATTTCCTTTTGCCACTGCCTGCCCTTTCCCTCTGAGGGACAGCCTCCCCTGCCTGCTCTTCCTCCACTGGAGACCTTGTGAAGTGCTGCTGGGCTCTCCCTCCACTGGAGACCTTGTGAAGTGCTGCTGGAAGCTTGGGCCAGTCCAAGGCTTATTCTCCTTGGCAGGGGTGTGAGACAGGTGCTGAGAGCAGGAGGCTTGAAGACCAGGTGCAGGGCACTCTGGGAGCTCTCCCCAGCCCTGCCAAGTCTGCAGCCCTAGAGTGCACGCAGGGATGGGGGTGCTCAGAGCTACAGGCAGCCTCCCTGCTGCCTGCCAGGAAATCCTGTCACTTCTAGAAGCCAGATTCATAGGTAGCTGGCTGGCCTCTGCTGCGGGTTGACTAAAAAGAGGGGCCAGAGGAGACTTGCAAAGCCTTGAGAGACAAAACAGAAAGAGGGAAGGAACATCCTAGAACCGAGGGAGCAGCCATGCCAGGGAATGAAGGACTGCAGGCTGGTGGGGGTGAGGGGTGGGGGCCAGGCAGGGGGTCCAGGTGACAAGGAGACATGGCTCGGTAACTTTGCACTTGAAGGCCCTACCACACACACACATGCACATTTGAGAAGCCATAGAAGTGTTCAAGGTTCAAGAAGCCATGGAAAGGTTCAAGGCGGTGAAGTCAGATTCACTTTTTTAAAAAATTAACATGCAATAGAATGCACCCATCTCAAGTAGGCAATTTGGTAAGTTTGCAGTCAGGTCTTTTCCTCTTCTAGCCATTGTTAACCACTGATCTCTTTCTTGTTGCTATAGCTTTGCCTTTTCTAGAGTTTTCCACAGATGGAATCATTCCCTACAGAGCTTGTTCTTTTTTATTCCTGAGTTGTATTCCATTGTGTAGATTTGGCAGTCTATTCATTTACCTGTTAATAGATATTTGGGCTGTTTCCAGTTTGGGATTATATGACTAGGACTTCTGTGTTATCTACGGTGGACGTGTGTTTTCATTTTCCTTGGAGTGAAATTGCTAGGTTATGTGGTAAGTAAGTGGATATTTAACTTTTTTAAAATAACTGCCAAACTGCTTTCCTCGGTGGTTTGCTATTTTAGTGCCCCTCACCCCCATATGAGAGCACTAGTTGATCTTTAGCACCTGGTGATGGTGTTCTGTTGTATTTTAACCATTCATAGATATGGAGTGGTAATTGTAATCTTGATTTGCATTTCCTGATAACTAATGATGCTGTGCATCACGTGCTCTCTGCCTGTTTGTACACCTGCTCAGCTCTTACCCTGCCCTTTTATCCATTGGGTCGCTGATTATTAACTGAGTTCTAAGATTTTTTTGTATATACTGGATAAACATTTTTTGTCAGATATATGAATTGCAAATAATTGTAAAAGTTGTTTGCCTTTTTTATGTTGTATTTCAAAGAGCAGAAGTTCTTTTATATTGAAGTCTAATTTATCATTTTTTTAATTTTATCATTTATGTTTTTAATGTATCCTAAGAAATCTTTACTCCAAAGTATCAAATAATTTTTTCTACATATTTATCTAGAAGTTTAATAACTTTAGCTTTTATATTTAGGTCAATATCTATTTCAGACTAATATTTGCATATGATATAAGGGAAATAGCGAGGTTCTTTTTTGTTTCCCAAATGAATATCCAGTTATTCCAGCAACATTTGTTGAAAAGAATATCCTTTTCTAATTGAATTACTTTGGTGTTTTTTTAAGGGCTATCAGCATATTATATATGTGGTTCTATTTCTGAATAAATAATAAATCTGAACATTTTGGATGTCTGTCCTTGTGCTATTGCCTGTAGTATTTCAGCTCTATAGTAAGTCTTAAAGTCAAGTAATGTGTCTTCTAATTTTATTCCTTTCAGAGTTATAGCTAGTCTAGATCCATATAAATTTTGGAATCAGATTGTCAATTTCTACAAAATACCGTATATACTCGAGTATAGGCCGAGTTTTTTCGGCACAAAATTTGTGCCGAAAGATTCAACATTTCAACATTTTGTACACTATTAAGTATGAACTTTTATAGATGTTATTCATCACAGAAAGTTCCCTTTTATTTTTAATTTGCTGAGACTCAGATTTTGGCAGATGCTTTTTCTGTATCTATTGAGATGATCATATGGACTTTCTCATTCAGTTGATACTGTTAGTAATACTAGTTGATCTAATTTTAAAACAACCTTGCATTCCTAGAATAAATCCTACTTGGTCCTTTTTCATACAGTTTATGAAAAAGATTGAATTTTACTAATCTTTGGTAAGAACTTCTGCATCCATCTTCTTGTGGGATATTGGTCTGTAGTGTTGTGTTTTGTTTTTTTCTGTTATGTCTTTATTTGGCTTTGGTATTAGGATAATGCTAGTCTCAAAAATGAATTGGGAAGTGTTCTTTTTGTTTTCTGGAAGAATTTATATAAGATCAGTATCTCCTCAGATACAGTATCTCCTCATGGAATTCACTAGTGAGGTCATCTAGGCCTACCGTTTTCTTTGTGGGGAGTTTTTGAAATTATAAATTTAATTTAGTTAACATATATATGGGACTAAGCAGTTGTTTTATTTTTTTCTTGAGTTAGTTTTGGTCATTTGTATCTTCTTGGATTTTTGTTCATTTCATCTACATTATCAGTTTTGTTGGCATAAAGTTGTTCATAATAATTTATTATTATCCTTTTATACCTATAGCATCTGTAGTGATGTTCCTTCTTTTATTCATGTAATTGGCAATATATGTTCTCTCTTATTTTCTTGTTTTGTTTTGTTTTGTTTTGTTTTATTGATACAGAGTTTTACTCTGTTGCTCGAGCTAGAGTGCTGTGGCATCAGCCTGGCTCACAACAGTGTCAAACTCCTGGGCTCAAGGAACACTCCTGCCTTAGCCTCCCAAGTAAACTGGAACTGTAGGTACTCACTACAACACTCAGCTAATTTTTCTATTTTTAGTAGAGATGGGGACTCACTTTGCTTGGGCTTGGTCTCGAACTTCTGAACTCAAGTGATCCTTCTGCCTAAGCCTCCCAGATCTCTTTTTTTCCTGATCACTCTTAAGTTTTATCAATTTTTTGATCTTTCAGTGAACCATCTTTTGGATTTATTGATTTTTTCTCTAATCTTTTTTTTCCTTTTTTTCCTTACTTTGGATTTAATTTAATTTTTCTCTGCTTCTTAAAGAGGGACCTTAGCTCATTGATTGATGTTTATAAATCCTGAATCCTTATAATCAGGGGTTTTGGAGTATAAGGATTCAGGATTTTTAACCATTTACCGTATATACTCGAGTATATACAGTATTTATAATACAATGCTTTACTGTCTTAAATGGTCCCTGGTGGGAATAAGATGGCCTCTCATCCCAGTGCCACTCCAGCCAAGAACCAAGGTGTTTAGAGGAGGCCGGATAGATGAGGTGATAGTCACAGTTTTTCAGTTTTGTTTCTAATTATTGTTATCTTCACTTTTTGCTGTAGAAAAATTTAACCACATATAAAAGTATAGAAAACAGCACTAAGAAATCCCTGTGTATCCATGTTCAACTCTTTTCCCTCTCTGGATTATTCTGAAACAAATCACAGGCATCATACAATTTTAACTGTAATCATTTAAACATTTGGTATTTATCTCTGAAAGGTCGGTGACTCTGTGAAGCCTTTTAACCTGGATCTTGTATTACAGCATAGGCAGTTCTTAGTCTGTGAGGTAACTCAGCAGTGCTGGACAGAGTGCTCACAGGAGTACAGGAGAAGGAGGAAGTGTGTGGAGCTGAGGGCTCTGGGGGCATTGGACTGTAGGCCTCAGCTGACTGTGTTGGGCCCTTAGCCTGTCAGAAGGAGCTACAGGGCTATTTCAAAATGACCCGGACTTATGACAACTTTATCCCTTGGATCAGTGCAAAGGCCACATGGGATGGCTGTCTACCCCTGAAATCAGGGGTGCTTGCAGCATGCTGTGCTGCTCCCTGCCCTTCCCTTGCACTAGCACAGGCTGAGGCCCATTACAGGGACTTGGGGAGCCATGTGGAAAGTATCATCACACTAAGACCATGTTGTATACACTGCTGTATAGTCTGTGTGGGCCATCACAACAAAATACCACAAGCTGAGTGGCCATGGAAATGTATTTTCTTACAGTTCCAGAGGCTGGAAACCCAAGATCAAGGTACCACTAAGGTTGGTTCCTGGTGAGGGCTATCTTGCTGGCTTGCTTATGGCCACCTGCCTGCTGTTCCCTCATGTGGGCTTTTTCCTGTGAGCCGGAAGAGGGCACTTGCTACCTCTTCTTCTTCTTACAAGGGCACCAGCCCTATCAGATTAGGGCATACTCTTTGCCCTCCCCCCCTCAACCTTATTACCTTCATGAAGGTCCTCTTTCAGTCACATTAGGGGTTATGGCTTCAGCCTCTGAACTGGAAGGGGGGAGGGCAGAAATTCCCTCCATAATAACCATGTGCACATGCCTTGCTTATTTCTCTTGACATATATAACAGATATTCACACAAGTCAGTATATGTGTGTAAACTGTATGTAGCTATCCTTGCTGGGGGTTCTTAGGGTTATGGCTTCTGTTTGCTTGAGAACCTTAATGTGGTTACATCTCCTGCCCATCTTAGCCATGTAAGCCACCTGCTCTGTCCCATGCATTCTTGTCTTCTCATGCATTAGAAGTTTCTGAACAGCAGGCGAGCATATGAGCAGCCAGTGGCAGATGCAAAGTTACTTGCTTCGGACTTGACCACACAGCCTATGCCACCTTCCTTTCCTGTCCCCAAGACTGTGTTGCTCTTAGTGGCCTTTCTGCTGCCGAAGAAGGCAGACCATCAGCCTGTAGAGGGTGTGCTCCCCCGGTCTCTGGGCCCTGGTTTCTAATGTACCAAGCAGCTCAGCCCAGTACCTGATGAAGCACCCAGCTGGCCTCGGTGGGCACAGCATGGGCTCAGGGACAGCCAGGGGAGCAGGAGGCAGGACCTGCAATGGGAAGCTTGACCTGATTGTACTTGTTCTGTGCACAGCCTCCTGGCCTGCCCATGCCTTCCCCTGTGCTTCGAGTGCCCAGGCAGGAGGCTGAGGCCCCGCCGTTCTGCACAAGGCCTCAATTGATAAGGTAGCAGGTGGTATGTTGCAAGATGTTTTTTCCCTTCCCAGGTCAATCCTCAGCCCGCCAGGCAATCAATGAAGAGCTGCCTGTCTCTTGGTAATACTGATATGTGATAGCAACTCAATACCCCTTTTATTTTTTTTAAGGAAACCATACTCAGTGTCATGCTGTGCAGAAAGCTGTAGGATGTTCAGGTTCAGAAGACAGGCCCCTGCCTCCTTGTCCCACACCCCCACCCTCATACTTGGGCTACATCTGCTTCCCTTGGTACCCTGCTGTGATGTCTCCTCCCAAGACACCTCCCTGGCCCTCACTGGTTGAGTTAGCCATCCTCTGTACTCTGCGCAGTAGTATGGTCCTTACCACGTACCCCTCCCCTTCGTCAAGAGCAGCTGGGGCCTAAGTCACCCTTGTCTCTGTCCTATGACAGCTGTACTGTGCTGGCCTCTGTCTGCTAAATGTCCCCATCCTCCTTTCTGGGCACTATTCTCCCTCTAGGTCCAGAGCAGAGAAAGTGAAAAGCTTAGTCTCAGGACCCTGCCACCCCAAGGCCTCTGTCCCTCTACCCACATGAGGGCAAGACACCCATGTCCTAGTTCTCCCTGCCACCATCTTCCAAGCCCTACAGCCCTCCCCAGAAGCCTCTAAAACCAGATGTCATGAGTCAGGTGGAACCACAGACTCAGATAAAGGCACAGCCCACACTTGTGGAATCAGAGCCCTGAGCCTGCCAAACCTCCTCTCAGCTCTTATCAAATGCACTTAGTGTCCATTCTTATTTAGCCACATTAGTGGTTTGGGGACCAGAAATCCCTGAGCCTCACATCCAGGCACATGATAAGCCTGGCCTGTTCCCCTAGCGTGTGTCCTCCCCACTGGGCTTCAGGGCTACCTGGATGTGTCTCTGAGAGGGCAAAGTTCATAGCATCTCTGATTATTAAAGGACTAAAGAGGTCTCTGAGCTGTTGCAATAACGGGAGACCTGGGGAGGCAAGAGTCACCTGTGTTCCTGGCCCAACCTTGGCTTCAGTCTAGAATCCTTCTACCACCTTAGGGTTCACCAGGAACCATCCTCACCCTCCCTTGGCACAGCCTCAATAGAACTACTGTCTGCTTGTCCTTGAGGAGGATCCAGGTAGCTTTGCCCAATTCCTTCAGCACTGCCCAGCCCTGTGGCCCTTCCCAGGTCCTTCCACCAGCTACTGTGTCATGCCATCATTCCTTAAGGCCCTCAACTTCTGCTCCCAGAGCCACCACCCACCCCCCCCAATCCTGCTTGCCTATGAACAGCTGTCCTCAGTCTGAGTGAGGATAGAAGTTGGATTAGCTTTGCAGACCACAAGCATCTCTCCAGTCAGGTATGTGTGGGCCTTGAGCCAGGCGATGACTTATCACCCCACTCTTAGAAGGGAAACTGAGGCTCAGGGAAGGCCCCCCAGCCCTGTGGTCACCCTTCCTGCATCTTTAACCCTTGTGGTTTCTAGACTATTCCTGCTGTGACTCACCTGGGTCATCACAGTTTTCTTCTCTTGGGTTCTGATCTGGGAATAAAGTCTCTGCAGGGGGTTTGGGTCAAAGGTTGTGATCATTTTTCTGACCGTGACAGATACTGGCTTTATTTCTTTTCTACCCCTGGTGGTTTGAATTTGTTGTAAGTGTTGACATTTTATTGACATATTCTTACTGGGGCCAGATTCTGGTGCAAAGGTACCAAGCTTGTTTTATCGTTCTTTTGTTTATTCATTCAAGCACCACTTATTGATGTCACATGTGAGCCTGGCCCTGTGCTCAGCCCTGGAGTGCAGATACAAACAGACTTCCCTCAGAGCCTGCAGCCCAGGAAGATGGACAGGGACAAGCTGGCATTATTTTGTATGTGCTAAGGGGAGTGCAGAGCAGGAGGGTAGACCAGGTCCTAGAGGTGGTTTCCAACCTACATTCTGCTCTGGAGAAAAAGACATTTTCATCCCTGTAAGTTCATTTCTATAACTGCCCGTACTGGTCTCATGCTGGAGATGGCCATGACCAGAGAGAGCCTGCCATGCCCTGTGGGCTCTGGGTCTGGGAGGAAAGACAGATGGAGAAGCCATGAGAGGGTGAAGATGCCCTGCTGTGGAGTGGACTGGGTGCAGGGGGAACCTGCTTCCTGTAGCCTTGTCTGCTGGGCATAATCTGTCACCTGGGAAGCCAGTGGAACTCCCCCGCCCCCAGCAGGGTCTGGTCACCTTGCCACCAATTCTCTCTGGAGGGTATGTGTCCCCTGTGGCAGCATCCTGGTGTATCTCAAGCTCTACAGGGTCCCACGTCAGTTCCTGCACTTTGGTATCACCCAGATCACATCTCGTCAAGGCTGCTCGTGGGAGGAGGGGGAGCAGAGAGCTTTGTTCCACAGTTGTTGTATTGGAAACTTATTAATATTTTGACTTTGGAATTGTGGCGAAAGAAACAAGTATCACTCTGCATGCCTGTTGGGAGGACAGTCGCCTCCCTTCCAGCCTCCTCTGTCTTGGGAAAAGCCACATCAGCGTCTCCTGAGCTACACATTCAGCAGCTGTCTGTCCCACTTGTGAGGTCTTCTCATCCCAGCCTCTTATCCCTGCCCAAGGTGGGGGCTTGCCTGCAAGAGAGCCAGGCTTCCATCTCAAAGTTGATGGGCTCTTGCTCCATGGCAAGGGCAGGAGGGAATGCAGGCTGGGCAGAGCAAGCTCACAGAGGCCTTCTATCCCAACTTCAAGAAAATGCTGAAAACAAGCCCAGAGGGGGCTGTTGTCCAGGGGTTGTCATCTGGGTATTACAGATGACAATGAGTAGGGACATGATGAGAGAAGTCACTGGCCCCAGCTTACATGGGGAGAATACCCACCCTGGGTCTGCATCCATATCATCTGCTCAGTATTCTAAAGCCACCCTCACTTTGGAGAGTGGTCCAGGTCAGTGGACTTGATACCGAGTGGACCCAGGACTTACCCCTGAGTCTCCTCATGAAGGCTTCACACGATGTCCTGCCATTCCTCTGGGGTTCGCTACTGATTTCCCAGCTGTCTTCACCAACTCACTCCCCCACTCGGAGGAAGGGCATCAGGGTGGAAAAAGGAGAGGCTAAGGAGGCTGGGTGCCAATGCCAGCTCTTTCTTGACCCTCGTGGGACCTGCCCCCGATGCTGCTGTCTGCATAGCAGTGTTCTCTGGAGTTGTGGCCCCACTGCACCATCTGACCAGCCTGCCAGGTTTGGTCCCTGTTCAGCCATCTGCTTCTTTCTGAGAGGCTCCATGGCTGCAAGTGACAGCACCCAGAGTGTGGGTGCAGATACCATCTCCCTGAATACTAGAACAGACTAGGGCTCCCTGGATATGGGACAAGAATTGCACAAGGTGGCCCAGGCCATCTTTGTCATACCATGAAGCAAAGAAACTGTCAAAGATGACTAGGGTCACATTGGAGGACACAAGTAGCTCCCAAATGACCACAATGAGAAAATCTGAACTACAGCCAGACTGATGGCTTCAGTGGGAATAAATGTACTTAGACCCTTATGTTCATAAAGGCACAGAAATAACCTTGCTCAGCTTGAAGGAAGCTAAGAACTCATCTTAATAAATAGTAAATGAATGCAAAGAATTGAGTCTAGATCCTGTCTTTGCCACTCAGATGCTGTCTTAGTAACCAGATCAGGGAAATGCCTCTTTAATCCTAAGTGAAGAGAGATACTTTTCAGCCCTTATAACTTCAGATTAGGATGTGAACATCGATGACTACTAACTTCACAGAGCAGAGGAGGGAATCTGCCTCGTGGTGGAAACAGCAACACCCATGAAGGTTTCCTGGCAGAAGAGTCAACTGTAACTCCAGCCCCTAGATCTAAATACTGATTTCACAGACGACACCAGGGGCAGATGGACTTGTCAACTCTGAGGGGAGGCTGTGGGCAGATTGGGAAACCCCACTGGACAGATGACCTGGGCCTCCAACAGGTACAGGCCCTGCACACCCACGGTGCCAAGACTGGCTTGAATGCACTGTTTCTGAACATTGAGGCAGTGGGGGAAGTTTGAACATCAACTGGATATTGGGTGGTGTTAAGGAGATAATATTCCTACGGTATTGCAGTTTTCTCATGTCAGCTCCTTTGAGAACTATATGCTGAAATAGCCAAGAATGATACACCCAGGGATAGCGGGGTGGGCGGGAGTATGGATGGAGTAAGGTCAGGTGTCGATTGATAATTATTGATGCTGGTTAATAGAGTGATTGGGGTCTCCACTTTGGTATGTTTTTTTTATCTTTCATTATAAAAGGTTAATTTTTAATAAAGGACTCTAGCTTTAGAGTTGGCAGCTAGTTCATACTCTGGCCCTCTGCTTCCTGCCTGAGTGGCCCTGTACATTGGTTCCCATGAGCACCCATGTCAGCCATGGCAAGGGAACTCATGGATGTGACAGGCCCAGCATGACAAACTCAGCACTGTGCTGGTTATCTCAGCTGCAGCCACATCAGGACATCTCAGGGAGGTCCCATCCCGGGGTCACAGCTCACCCATTTGGAGAAAGCCACATGCCAGGCAGTCTTGAGCTCCTCTCACCCAGGCCTTGTAGCCAGGTGCACAGAGGCAGCTGGGATGGTGGTTAAGTCCTAGAGGGATGGGTCATTGGGCTCGCACCAGCCCCTCACCACCCTCTGCTGCACCTAGCACATGAAGGCTTCCTGCCACCATTGGTCTCTGTGCTCTTAATCAGCCACTGAGCACCTGCTGTGTGCCAGGTCCCCTGTGTCTCATCCCCTCCTGGTGCTCCTGTGGCCACTCACAACAGAGGACTCTGCACCCTTCACCCTGCCCTCCCATGGGAGGTGGATGTGTGCATTTTAGACTCACCCAGTATCATATACTACCAGGTGGCAGAGAACTTCCTCATAAGACAAGAGCGGGGCAAATACCTTGCACCAGTGGCCTGGTACACTCTGGAGACTGGATATGTATTTACACTTCACAAGTGTCAGCCTTTTTCCAAAAACGTCAATCATTCTTCCCTGAAACATGCCAGTGGAATTGGTGAGCCAGTCACCTGCACTTTCCAAGGTGAGTTTTCCCCAGGGTGTGTCCCCATAAACCAGGCTGACCCATTCTACCTAGGGTCTCCTCCTCAGCCTATCGGAGAGAATGAGAGCAGGACAGGAGTTATGCAGTGAAAACAGACTTGATTCAGGAACTATTGCAATAGGGGAAGGAGGCGTTGGGGTAGAGCAGGGCTTAGCCCCAAACACAGTGAGGGTGGTGGGGCTCACAGCCAAGGAGCTAGATGTAGCTCAGCTGATCTCCCTACCAGGTTTGACCTGATGGCTGGCCAAGGAGATCAGAGGTGACTGGTCCCAGGGGTGGAGGGTCTCACTGTGAAACTCCAAGTTGAAAGAGTTGAGGGAGACTGAGCAGAATGTTGTCGAGGAAAGCAGATCTGTCAGTCCCCCCACCTTGAAGTGCCAGGCACAGGCTCCAAAGCTCAAGCTGACCCAGGGTGCGGGAACACATGGCTTCCCTGCCTTCATCTGTGCAGCCCTTCTGGGAAAGCCACTTAGTCCCTGCTCTCTTCTCTGTGACACTAGCAATCTCATCCTGAGTCCTTCCCCATCAACCCATGGTACCAGATTTCCTTAATAACCTCTTGAGGAAGGGTTTTCAAAGAATGTTTGAAAATACAAAATGAACTTTGTTGGGTTTGACAAAACTTTTCCTTTGGCAACTCACCGGACATAGCCTACCCCCATCTTAGATCCTCAGTTTCCCCTCCCTGGATTCCTCAACATCTTATTCCTGGCACAGCATGCAGTACTTCCTCACCAGGCTGGCAGGGATAGACAACTGACCCTGGCAGGGATGAGAGTAGCCTCTGATCTTCCCTGGGGCCTACTCCCAGCCCTAGGCCCCTCTTGTTATCTGCCTTGAATAAGAGGCCGAAAGCACAAGGTAGGCAGCAGGCCCTTGCAGGTGACATCAGCCTCACTGTTAAAGGACACAGGGCAGAGGGCTCTCAGATAGGGTATAAGGGAAGCCTCTCAAGTCTTTGGGCCTGAATCATGCATGCCCTTTAGGTTTGGATCTGTCAATGGGAGCTGCTACCAGGAAAACTGTATGGGCATCAGGCAGGACCTAGAAATGGGAGGTCATCTTCTTCCCATCCCTCCCTTCCCACCTGTCTCCACCCCTTAGCCTCTGAGCTTCCACATTTTTGCCCCTCTTTCTGCTTTGTCATCTTCATCCCTGGGTGTGGGGACCCCAGGCCCTGTAGCTATAAGTCCCCAACAGCCTGCTGCCCACTGTGGGTACCAAAACATGGGCCCAGTGATCAACCCCATAGGAACCAAGAGGACATTTCTGGGTGAGTCCCCAGCTCTTTGACCAGTGCTCAGGCTGCTGGTCAGTGCAGAAGTCGATGTCCTGCTAAGCACCACCCAACCATGCATTTGTGCATAGCCACAAGCTGCTATCTGCCCACCCTTCCTGCTGACAGCATTCTGTGGGACAGTTTGGCATCTGGGATAAGTTGTTCTCCCCTACTCTTGGCTTGAAGTCAGGCCTGTTCACCAGATCTGCATCTGGGGATCTGACGCTTCACTAGCCACAGAGGCAGGGAGGCAGGGCAGGCACAGGTGAGAGCATACTCTTGACTTATAACCCTGTCACTCAGCTCCTTCTTGGGCCTTGCTCCAGAATTCTGTCTTGTGCAGCCTTGGCAGACAGCCTGGTTCTTCCTGAGCGGGCCCAAGTGGACCTCTCTTCCTGCTGGGAGCAGCTCACTGGTACCACACCCTATGTGAATAGATCCTGCTGTGAGCCCAACCTGAAGGAGATCAAGAGCAGGGCCCTGGCAGTTCTCAGAGCCAGCACTGGTAGTTCCCAGGACAGACAAGGCTGCCCTCTCCCTGTGCCACCTGCAAGGTGCTGATTGATAGTGGTAGCTCATTGCATACATACCCTTATTAAATCACCCATTGATGGCTAGACGAGGGACAGCACAACCAGCTTACAACATGGTCACATTCCACCTTGTCACATTTCTTGGTGTGCTTTTTGTTGAATCTCTGCAGTGATGAGGGCTGGAAAGGCTGGAAGCTGTGTGGACCAATAAGAGAAAGGCAGCCCCTGTGCCAAGTCTTGGGCTGGGAATTCCCTGGAATTCAAGGAACCAGATGTGGTTCTCACCCTTAAGCATGTGAGAGGTGAACTGCAGGAAGAGCTGAAGGTGCTGAGGCGAGCCTGGGGGACTTTAGGGACACCATAGAGAGTCAGTGTGGAGTACGTGAGTCGCACACTGGACGACAGCTGATTCCCTTGAGTTTTTCCTGGGCCTCTGTCACCACAGACTAGCTTAGTGCACCTTTACCCCGTGGCCCTCCCAGCAGCCATGAGGTGGACGTTGGTCCTGTGGTGTAGGTTCTTTGTATAGGCTATTTCCATCCTAGGGCCTTGCTGTCCCATGCATGGCTACAGGCCAGCAGCATCGGCATCACTTGGGAGCTTGTTAGAGATGTAGGAGCTCAGGCCCCACCCCAACCTTCCTGAATCAGGCCTGCATTCATGGGGGCCCCAGGACAGAGAGTTTGAGAAGCACCAGGCTGGCCTCCAGCACAGCTCCTCCCATGGTGGGGAAGAGGCCCTGTGTCCTTCCTGCTGTCTTGAGTGCGCCAGGGGGTCATATACCATAGTTCCTGTCCTGGAGTCACCATCTATGCTGGGCCCATGACCAAGGCCCATTCAGCCCTTGTGGCCTTGCAGAGCAGACGAGGAGGCCACTCTAGAGAAGAGAACATCCAGGAGCAAGGTGACCTTACTGAGCAGCCTATCTCCTGCCCACCTCAGGAAGTGTGGGAAACCTCCACACATCAAGATGCTGGAGGGCTCCCAAATTACAGAGGTCATGAGCTCACTGCAGAACAGGCCCTGATTCACGACTCCTGGTCCTGCATAAAGTGTTCATTAAGTGCTGGGCCTCTGCCAGCTCACAGTCAGCATGCCCAGGTGCTCTGAGAGCTTCAGCCTTGCTCTGCTGGGGGCACCTGAACATGGTGCCTGTGTCTCCTAGAATGGATGAGTGCCCCCGTGTGTGGAAGGTCTAGGAGCGGAAGGTGGTGCTGTCCTCAGGCCATAGTGACCACAGGCATTTGTGTCTCTCCTGTTTCATGTTAAGGGCCATGAAGGTCTCAAGGTCCATTGATTCATCTTCAGAGGGAATTGCTGGGGCTTGGCAGATTCTGTCAAGGTAATCGTCACGACTTGGCAGCAGGCTTTAAAAAGGCTAGAATGGAGAGAAAGCAGATTCTCTTGATGCTGAAAAGCTCACTTGGGTCAGATAGCACAAGAGGTGTAGGGCGGGAAGGTCCCTGGCTCAGTGTTGCAAATACAGCCCACCACATGCAGGTGGGGCCCCTCCGGTGCAGCGTAGCACATCTACATCCACATCTGCTTCTTTTGCAGTTGACTCTCTGACTTCCCGCCTCATGGGTTCGCCCCAGTTGCCTTCACTGCACACAGTTGACGCCACAGTGCGTGTGTGCATTCAGAAATAAATGCTGTCCCTCTACTTGCATGTGCCGTGTTTACTTCCAGTTAGGCCACAGGCATATCATGTCACACCTGGAGAACACCTAAACCTGATTTCAGAGGAATACTGGAAGCTCAGAAAGGCCTGAAGCCACACTGCTGACCCCTCTCTCTGCTGCATTGACACTTCCAGGTCCCACTGCAGTGCTCCTTTCGTGGAGGCACCTTCCACCATAAGCCTGGAGGGGGCCCTGAGCAGGCCACATATGTGGATCACAAATGGGGAATGCCAGGGTAGGCAGACTCCAGCAGCGCACAGCTCAGAAGGCGTCTTCATGTGGGGAGTGCAGCTAACAGGTGGGGACGAGGCAGCCATCAGAGGCCAGGGAACTTGCTTAGCCTCAGAGCAACCAGGAGTTGGGAATGCAGTGATTTGGAGTCTGAGAGATGATTCCACACAAATTTAGAAGGTTCTGACTGAGGTGGAATCTTGGCCAAATCAACCACCTCTTGGGGCCATTGTGGGGTCAAGTGTGCTAATGCGTGGGAAGCCCTTTGTGCACATTGGTAGGAGGGCTGCATGACAGGGCACAGTGAAGTCCTACCCATGTGGAGGACAGGGACAACACTCCTTAGAGTCAAGTGTCACTCCTCATTACAAGAGGTTGGGGAGAAGCTGATGAACGCAATGTTTTAATTATGCGATTCTTAGCTGGGCACAGACGCTCTTTAATGCATTGTCATCTATTTTTAATAAGTTGTGGGAACAACCTTAGCTCCGTCACTGCCTAGCACTTACAGCTGACCCGTGCACAGCCCCAGCCAGATCCTGTGCTGAGGCCTCTGCTCTACCTTCCACCTCCCTGCCTTCGGGAGCACTTAGCTGGCCAAGTTGCCCACTAGAAACATTGGCCAGAGCCGCAGGTAGGACCACAGTCATTGCCCTTCTAAGAAGTTCAGGGCAGCACCCCAGTCCTGCTCTGACCCCTTTGCTGAGTACCTACTGTGGATGTGGTCCCTGCTTCACACTCTGCTGGCTGATCTGGTGGACATAGGCTCCCAGGTCCATCCAGGATGCCAGGGCTGCCAGGAGGAGAAAGGAAAGCCACCACCTCCTGCTCAGGGTAGTAGTACCAGCAGCCAGAGGAGGCCTTTGGCAATGTCTTGACATGGGCAGTGCTTACAGCCCCACTAGCCTGTGAGTTCCTGCCTGCCTCAGTCTCCCTTTCCCACCCTGGTTTGGTTAAGGTTTTCCAGCTTTCATGCTTCAACTGGAGGTGGACCTCGACCCCCACTTCTTCCTCGCACATGCTGCTGAGTGTACCTTCTTTGTGGTAAGGAGCCCTGGGCATGGAGGCAGTCAAACCTGCAGTGAGTGCTACTCTAACCTCTCCCCTACCCTGGGAGCTGATGTCCCTATCCAGTCACTGGAAAGGAGTTGTGAGTATAGAGCCCAGTGACCCCATGTTGGGGCGCCCATCCAGCACCTAGCCCACAGTCCAAGCTTGTACCTTTTGTCTTCCCGGCCATGTCCTCACCCTCTAGCTCTTGCCTGGATTTATGCCTGGTCTCTGCCTGGGCAGCTGCCTTCCCTCTCTCCTCTCCCTGCTGCTCGATCTCCATGCTGGGGTCCGGTCACAGTGCTCCTGACCATTACCCCAGGTCTTCCTCCTCTGTCCCTCCTATCCTTGATAATCCAGCCAAGCCTGGCCACTCAGGAACTGACCCTCCAGGGCTACCCTAGCCTAGCACCTTCTGCTGTCTGCAGCCTCTGGGGCCTCTCCCGCCAGCATAGCTCCCCCTGCAGTCATCCCTGGCCCTGTCCACAGAACTTCATCTTATCCACCTCAGACTCCTCAAGCACAGTGTTCACTGGTGTTTCCCACCTACTCCCACCAAGCAGACTAGAAGCTCCAGAAGGAGGGTGGAAGCTGCTCTCCTCTGGGCTTCAGTTCTCTGCTCCTGATGAGCCAGCACAGTTCAGGCTAAGCTGCAAAGTTTGCTTGGAAGAGCTTTATAGAATCAGTTGGGATTCCAAGTGCAAGCTCAGAAAGGACTCTCATAGCCCACCTTATCTTGGAGAATGGAAACCCTAGGACCTGCTTCACCTGGGCCCAGGTATCTGTGCAGGTCCCACCCTCTGCACTTGGCTCCCAGTACCCACTGGTTTGTCTGTGCTCCTACCCTCTGCACTTGGCTCCCAGCATGCACCCTGACATCTGTGTTCCTACCCTCTGCACTTGGCTCCTAGCATGCACCCTGATATCTGTGCTCCTACCCTCTGCACTTGGCTCCCAGCATGCACCCTGACATCTGTGCTGCTACCCTCCGCACCTGGTTCTCAGCATGCATCCAGGCATCTGCGCTCCCACCCTCTGCACTTGGCTCCCAGCATGCACCCTGACATTGCACTCCTACCCTCTGCACTTAGTTCTCAGAGAGCACCTGGGCATTTGTGCTCCCACTTCTGCCCACCATAGCCCTTGTCTGAGGGGCAGTCATGGGAACACTGTGCTGCTATGTCAGGTACTATCTGCCTGGACCATCTAGCTGGTGCCTATCACATGGGCTAAACTAGGGGTTTTATGAGGGCTGAGCAGTCACCAGAAGCCATTTTCTGATCCATAGAGCTACCAAGCCACGGGCATAGGATCAGCAGGCTCAGCTGTGAGCCTGGGCCTCTGTGTCTTAGCAATACCAGAAATGGCCAGGGTGGCAGAGCTCAGGCAGTGTAGGGGCCTACAGGAGGAAGAGGCTGGCGGGAGATAAAGAGCAGTCCGTGTTCTTTCTCACAATAGCTGGTCTCCAGATCTATGTGTTCCGAATCTCCAAGGCAGTCAGTCCTGATTAACTGTGCAAACTTAATTAGCTCACATCAAAGTTTGTGGAAGGCATTCCTCGAGGGAGCTGCTTGAACAGCCTCTGGTTTCTGAAAGGACCAAATTCCACACTGAGGTGATGATATTAATATTGAGCGCCCCCTCCTCAGGGCTCCAGTTCCTCCCTGTGCTGTGAAGACTTGGCTCTCCTATATGACTTCTCTGGTCATTGCTCTTGTAAATAATATTGAAGTGATTTCTCCCTGGGGGACTGAGAGAAGGTCAGGGGTGAGGTATTAGACCTTTTAAGGCCCTGCCACTGGCACTCTTATGGCAGCAGAGCTGGGGGCTCAGGGTAAGGCAGACAGGCCTTGTGGAGCTCTGTGCCCTAGGACCCTTGAGAGCCCCTGTCTACCCCTGCTGAGCCCTCTTTCCTCCAGGCAGAACCACTGGAGAGCTGGGGTATAGGTAAGACCCCCCCCCCTGGGCCTAGAACATCTGTGGGGCAGGTCCTGGGGTCCAGGAATCATGGACATACTTGGTCTCATGCACGGGGCAGGGCAGGCCTTGGAAGCATGTGATTGGTGCAGTGACGGCTGGATGAGTGGGCATGGGATAGGGCCTGGAGCTGTGGCTCTGTGGGTATCCTTGTTTTGTGTTGCTGCTTTCACAGGTATCCAAGGCCAGGCCAAATAGTGTGTTTGGCTTGTGCATCTTTTTTTTAATTCATTTTATTTTATTATTTTATGAAACAGTTTTTTTAATTGTTTGGGATTCATTGAGGGTACAAAGAGTTAGGTTACCCTGATTACATTTGTTAGGTAAAGTCTCTCTTATAATTGTGTCCCACCCCCAAGAGGTGAGCCATGCACCGTGTATGAAATAGAATCTCACTCTCTTGCCCAAGCTAGAGTACTGTGGCATCATCATAGCTCACAGCAACCTCTGATTCCTGGGTTCAAGCAATCCTCTTGCCTCAGTCTCCCCAAGTAACTGGGACTATGGGCACCCACCACAATGCCTGGTGAGTTTTTTTATTTTTGGCAGATACAGGGTCTCACTCTTGCCCAGGCTAGTCTCCTGAACTCAGGCAGTCCACTGGCCTCATCCTTCCAGAGTGCTAGGATTATAGGCATGAGTCACTGCACCTGGCCTGACTCATGCCTCTGATGGCTGGGAAGTCCAAGACTGGGCAAGCTGCATGGGGGGTTTGGGGGGGGGGAGGGTATCAGGCTTCTTCCACTTAGGGTGGAAGGGACATGGAAGAGAGAGGGCACCCCTTGTAACAGCCTGCTTCACTCTCTACCCCTAAGGAGATCTATTCCCATGACCTAACCAGGCCTCACCTCGAACAAAAGCAGTTAGATTTCCACATAAGGTTTGGGAGGTTAGAGAGAATAGACGTCCAAAGCACAGCAGTTGGAGAGGGGGGCCCAGCAGCAGATTCCAATCTTGGGGCCCAAGGAATCTCTTGGTGGTTCATTGGAATGGTCTGAGGACCATGTCCTCTTCCTTACAAATGGCCCACTTCTGTGTGTTAAGGGAGCTCTCCAGTTTCTCCCTTCAAAGACTCTACCAATAGAGAAGTGTTCTGAAGCTACAGAAAATTGGATAATGACCATTCTGCTCTAAGCCTACCCAGTCAAAGGGAATGGCTGGGCCTTTGATCTTTAGGTCTCCTGGAACTCTGACCACTGACAGGCCTCCTATCCCCACCAGAAGTGTTGCAGGCTCTGCACAATGTGCTGTCCCTGCAGCCTCCTTCCTTCTGCCTGTGGGCATTTGTCATCCATTCAAGCAGTCAGAAGACTGACTCCCTCCACTTTGGACCCTCCCTAGGACCCTGCCCCTGGACCCTGGCTTCAGGAGGCCCCTGCCAGGCTACAGAAGTAGCTCAGCAGGCTACCTCCCTCCTTGCCAGTTACACCCTTGGGTTTCTTTGAGGGCTTTCTCTAAATGGGTCCCCATGTGCTTGGAGCAGCCCTGCCATGGATATACAGACGGGCCATGGAGGCCCACAGCAGCCAGTGCCTGAGACCTCAGGCCTTTTATTTTCTACACTTCAGGACTCCAGGGGCTGCCATGACAGGTGGCCAAGAACATAGGCCAGGCTGGGCCTAGGGCAGTGACAGTCCCTCCAAGCCCAAGTGTTCTCACATGTTCCTCAGGGTGGTTGTGATGACGATGGCAGCTGTGGTCCCAACTCTTCTACCTCCAGCTTCTATGCATGGGGGAGGGCTTGTTCCTGAACTCCCAGGGCTGCAGTTGCTGCCTGACCTCCATCCTCAGAGGGGCCTGTTATGGAAAGGCAAGGTCTCAGTGCCCCGGCCTACTGATGCCCCTGCTGCTTGGCCCCAGGCCTGCTGGTGGCCACCTTTGCCATACCAGTCTGTTAATAGGCTCTCTGCAGACCCTTGACCATTTTTATTTGATACTCAGCTCCCACTCCTCCCTCCCTCTCTCTTTCTCTGGTTTGATTAGCTGTGCCAGGCATTCATATGTGTCTCTGGGCTGTGCTAACACCATCCGTGGAGGCAACAGGAATAAAGCAAGTCAGACCATGTCAGGACCGCCTCTCTTTGGCTCAGGTTTGGTCTTGGGTCTCCCTTCTTCCTCTGGGTGGGGTGGAGTGGGGTGTGAAATGTGGCATCCAATCCCAGCCACTAGGCCCTGTGCAGGATAGTCCTGTGGTCAGTGGCTTGGAAATGAGAAGTGGGTTTAGGTTCCCAGACACCACAGGGACTTAGCTGATTGCCCCAAGGACACAGCTTCCCCTCCATCTGATGCCAGCATGGCTATGGCATTTGACCCTGCTAGTACTCTCCTCCCTCTTTTTAGAGACAGGGTCTCACTCTTTCTCACCCAGGCTGGAGTACAGTGGTCTCATTATAGCTCACTGTAGCATCTACCTTCTGGCTTCAGGGGATCCTCCCACCTCAGCCTCCCAGAGCACTGGGGTTGCAGACAAAGCCACCATAACAGACTCTCTGCCCTTTTCCTCAGCCAGCAAATGCCTCAGGCTTGGAGCTATCTCCAACTAGAAGACAAGGGTTTAGTTTCTGTTGAACTTATTTTTATAGTTATTTTCTATTTATAGCAAGCTATGTTTGTTTTTACTTTTTAGTGCTAATATAAAGCTTCTTTTTACACTAGGTTTCTTTAAGCTTAATACGGTAGTTAATTTAAAACAAAACATGAAGTCAGTAACAGGTCTGTGGGGAAGCATTGCCGAGATGACCACCACTGGGTGGCCTGGCCCCAGCCAGTTTCTCACCCTGTGGTCACGCCTTGCTGATAGATCTGATTGCTATTGTGTAGAGGATTCTGGTACCCAGAAAGGTGAAGAAATACACATAGCGAGGTGTACCCCAGGGAGCATCTACCAGGCTCTTCATCTAGTCTACTATCTCTGCCATGCCTGGTTGTGCAAGCAGAGCTCTGGGGGTCAGTGTGCTGGGCCCAGTTGCTAGGACAGGTCCTGTACTGCAGCCACTCAAGCCGATGGTTGTTACTCAGCTGCCTGCTGGAGTCTTGGGTCTCCCTTCTTCCTCTGGGTGGGCTGTAGCCGTGGCTGTGGCTGTGTGCAGCAGTGAAAACCCACTGGATCTCTTCATGATGGGAACCAATTAAGTAACTCCATGTAGAGGGAGTACCTGGAACCAAGCCTAGGGGCTGCTTGTGACTCTTTAGGGGAGCAGTTCAGACTCAAACCCAGATTGGCATAGAGTCAGCGCTGACTCACCTTGCAGAGATGGTGGGCCCCTGGCATACTCCATGGCTGCCCCCTGCACCTGCCAGCATCTCCAACTCTCTCCTGCCTTGCCAAGCCCTCCAGCCTTTCCTTCATGGTCACCTTTTGGCAAAGAACAGGTGATGCTGCCTCATTTGGGCAGACACACAGGAGTATGGTGTCCTTTTCTCAAACATTGCTGTCCCACCTGATGGCCTTTGGAACCACAAGTCACCACACTGATGCCAGCATCAGCACCCTGGACTGGGCAGCACTTATATGCCATTTAGGCCACACCTCCCTTCATGAGGTTAAGGCTATAGTATACCCCACAGTGGCCACTCTCACTGATGCTGTCTCACACCTTCCCTTGCTCCCTAAGCACCTGTTACTGCATGGTGTTCCCCTGATACATACTGCACTAGCATAAGGTAGGGCTGAAGCAACCAAGGTCCCTGCCCTAGAGGAGCTCCCCAGTCTTGGGAACTCGTAGAGACTGGCCACAAGCATTCTGCACAATCCTGACCAGCTGGGAGGAGCCTGTGGGTGACAGAAAATTTAGGGGAAGCTACTCAAGCCAGCTGGCTACAGAAGGTGTCTCTAGGAAGGGTGCTAACGCAGAGGCCCAAAGGGTCAGCAAGAGTCAGTGTATGAAGAGCTCAAAGAGAAAGTTCCAGACAATTCTAGGAGCTTTGAGAAAGCCATTGCAACCAGAATGTGGAGCTGGGCAAATGGGGGGCACAAGATGCATTCCAGACTCAGATGCTTTGCCTAGCCAACGTCTTCAGGTCTCAGCCTGGTGCCACCTGTGCCCGACACTGTCCCACAGGCTCCAGCTTCTTGAGGGCAGAGACCCTGCCATACCCCAAGCTGGGCCCTGGGACACATCATGTTAGGTCAAGTGGCTCTGGCAGTTTCTGGCAGTCTGGTAGGATCCAGGTCAGAGCCCCCCATATGGGGATGCCTCAATGGCTTTGGCTTCCCCTTCCGTTCTGCTGCTCCCTTGGGGAGGGAAGGCCTTAGTGTCTCTCCCTTCACAGTAGCTGCCAGCAGGATCCCAGCTACTCTAGGCTTTCTCTGTGTGTCAGAGTGAGAAAGGGTTGAGGTAGAGGCCTCTTGGGTATTACTGCCGGGGCTTAGGTTGCATGGGTTACCCCACCTCATGAGGAGCATGCAACTAGTGGGATATACATGAGGATGAAAAGAGCTGGTGTCATATTGGGAGCGTGGAGTGTGGGTGCCCTGGTCTGGCCTGACGTAGCAGTGAGATGGGCACAGAGTGTCAGAGCAGAAGGGCCTCAGTGACTGTGCTGCTTAGGAAGAACCACAAGAACCACAAGTCACCACACTGATGCGAGCATCAGCATGTATGTGGGCCACCCTAGACTGGGCAGCACTTAAGAGTGAGAGTGTTTTAAAGTTTTCTTAATTGTAAGTAAATTGTTGGAGTAGTACAGTTTTATGCATATTAAAATTGTATACTTAGAAAAGTCCCAGGCTCTGCAGGCCACCAGTGTTAGCAATTTCCCAAGTGTCCTTGCAGAGATACCTGTGTGGCCAGCTTGCAGTTGTCATACACATACAGGTGTGCTATGCCCACTCTCTGTGCTTTGACTTTTCAGAAACCTGCTCCTTCTCACCTCAAATGCCTACCTAGCTGCTTCCTTCCTTCCTTCAGGGACTGCACAGTGACCCAGGGGCCAGAGCTTATTTACGAAGTTTTTTTGCTCAAGTGTTTTTAGGAGAGGGAAGTCTATACCTTAGATAGGTACAAATTGTTGTGTGAATGTGTTTTAGTGAACTTTGGTAGCAGGACCTGAGGCAGAGGACGGCGTCCATGTCCTTCACTCCCAGCTGGAGAAACTGCAGTGTAGCCATAAGCAGGGGGCTGGTAGCCCTGAGCACCAGGCAGTGACCAGCCCTCCAAGGGTCAGGCTCTGCATTCTGTACCACCCCCAGCCCATGCCAGTGTAGTTGCCAGCAGGGAGGTTAGCAGCTATGGGCTAGGGCTATTCTGGTCAGGTCCCCAAAAGAAGAAAAACATTTGTTTGAAGGGACAAGAAAGCGAGTGTCCTAAGAGTGTCATGTCTAAAGGAAGTGCTCTGGGGACTGCTGCCAGAGTCCTGTACCTCCCAGTTGGCAGAGTCCTTGAAATGGGTACCTCAAGGTCTCTAAAGAAAAATATCAAGGCCTCATACATTGGGCCACTCAGAGGCCCAGATGGAAAACTCCCAGGTGGGATGCACTCTTCCTTGCAGGCAACCTGCCCCACCTGTGGGCACCACTGACTTCTAAAAGTCCTTTCATAAGCAGTCAGCTAAAATGTGTCTCTGTAGCTGCTTTCCTCTTCCCATCCCTTGGGACTACGTAGCACAAGATGAAATCAGTAGGAAGGTACAGACGGTGGTAGCCTGAATTTAAATGCCGAGTTAATTCTACAGGCTGTGCTGCAAACCCCATGGGGCCATCGTCACTGCCACAGCAGTCATCAGTTAGGATCCACATCATCACAGTCCACTGAGAGCTTTCCAGGGCCATTGAGGCTGGCGCACTTGAATGTCTCCACGGAGCTCATGTCCTTCCACTTGCCTTCCAGGTAGATGTTGGCACCGTCCCTATACTTCACCCCATGCAAGTGTGAGCAAGGGAGAAAGAGTCCCTGGGAAAGCTGCTCCCCAGGCCCTTGCCCTGCCCAAGTGTCAGGAACAACCCCTTCTGGGGCCTTGGGGGGCAGTTTCTTGGTCAATGTGGCCTGACTTGCATGGACCAGGGCTTAGGGCTGCTGGGCTCAGCTGCCAGGGCTCTGGCTGCTGAGCTTAGAGATGCATGGAGGGGACCAGGCCTTGCCTCCCAAAGCCAGGGAGCACATGCCCTAACTGCCTTGTAGATGTGCAGGTTTTACATTCCGTTCCTTCCCTTCTAGCTGGGTATCCCATACCCTGAGATACTGTTTTTGGTCAGAATCTGTTACCTGCATGGGTTTGTGGGCTATTTGCCTGTGTGTGTCTGCTCACCATGTGTTTGGCCCCCACCTCCTGGCAATGTGCCTGCCACATTGGCCAGGTCTGATCCCTGAGGCTCCCTCAGGTGGGATAGAACAGCAGAGTCCTGGTGCCAGGAGGTGTAAGGGAAGGAAAGGCACAGGGCCTGCACAGGGCTTCGGGGCACAGCCAGGGACACCGCCCCTCTGGTCTACAGAGCTGGGCTCCACATCTGAAGACCTAGGCCTGGGCCAGTCCCACCAGGAGCCTGGCCTGAATCTGGGCCCAAAATAGAAAGATAGGGAGGAACTGCACCCTGCTATCTGCCAAAGTGGCAGCAGGGAAACCAAGACAGCCTAGGGCCCAGGAGCAAAGCTGGGACTGCCAGACACAGCTACCAAAAGCCGGCTTGGTGTGCATACTCCCTGGCCCCCAGCACCCATTCCTGGCCTCCAGGCCCTCAGCTCTCAGCATCCCCTGTGATGACCACCTTCCTGCTGGCCTGCCCTGGCATTGGGCCCTGGTATTGGGCGTTAGTCTTGGAGGTGGCCATACAGGGCACCACCAGCACAGGGGTGGTAGGATGCTTCAAGGGAAAGCTTAGCAGTGGGAGGCACCGGCATGGCTCTAGTAGCAGAAGGGCCAAGGCCCAGGGAGGGTTTAGGGCAGCCCCACAGCCCCCTTCATCCTCTCACAAAGTCCCCAAAGTAGAGATCAGTCCTCCAAAATGGGACTTCAAGGTTCTTCAAGCCAGTCAGTGGCTGAGCTGAGGTGAAAACAAAAGCCACTCATCCCCCTTGGAGCCATTGTCACTTGTTGGGGTCTGGTCTTAGGGTGTATCTGTCTGACCCCCACATCTTTAGGACAGAAAATCCCAGCGCCCTCCAGACTGCAGTGCCCAGGGGCCCTTGCATGAGCTCTAGGACCCCTACCCACCACTAAGGGGCACTCTAACAATGATAGCGCTGCTCTCAACCTGACCCTGTGCTGAGTCAAAATTAAATCAAATTTCAAATGTTAAGCAATCACATAGAAACATGCATTCTTCAAAACACTGTTGTTTACTGTCATAATGCATAAAGAGAAGAAAGTTTTGCTTTACAGGACAGCTAGCTCCAGCATAGGCTTGAAGCCCTAGCACAGGGACATGTCCCTAAAAGCAGAATGGAGCCTGTGCAGGTCTGTGTGGTAGGGAAAGACCAGAGCCCAGCCCAAGACCCTTCCTGTGCCCTGGATGCGAGCATCAGCATGTATGTGGGCCACCCTAGACTGGGCAGCACTTAAGAGTGAGAGTGTTTTAAAGTTTTCTTAATTGTAAGTAAATTGTTGGAGTAGTACAGTTTTATGCTTGTCCAAAGACAAGCCTGGGTGAGGAGTTGGGAGCCCTGGGGGGGCTGTACCATCAAGGCCTCAGGTGTGCTGGGCCCAGAACCACCCAGCCCCTGGCAAACTCTGGCCTTGATCCCCTCCACATCCTCTTCCCAGAGCCCCCACCTCCATCTTCTTCTCTCCTCTCACTCCTTTCCCAGGCAGGGTCCTAGACTGGGAGTTTGTGCCTGGGTGCCAGCCTACCTGAGCCTCTGCCCAGCCACAGCCAAGGCAGGAGCTCAAAAGTTCCAACTGCCTATTATCTGCTGAAAAACTCAGGCGTACAAGCAGGGTAGGAGCCCTGGGAAGAGCCCATATTTGTGATGACTTTGGGACTTTTGGTTGAAGAGAGCAACACACAGAAGGGTGTTGGGAGTGGGGGTAGGCGGGCACTTGATTAAGTAATTTGGGGAGTTGTTGCACATTAGCTTTGTCTGCGAGGCAGGCACAGCTGTGCTCCTGTCAGGGGCTGTTGGTGAAACAGCTCAGAAAGTGCTGGGCATTTCTATCTCCCAGCAACTGCTTAAGAGATGACACTGCTCAGCTGTTGTTGGTTAAGAAGAGTCTTTGGCCAGAGCCCAGGGCACCTAGAGGAAACCATCCCAATCTGCCCCCTGCCTATGCCCTCCAGCTCCTCTGTCTTTTCTAGGAAGGTATCTGCACAATGCTCACTGAGGGGTGGCAGGGATGTTACCACAAGGGCCCAGAAGACAGGGCATCTGCAGGCAACCAGGAGGAAATGGAAGATGAGGTCTTTCAGCTTGACCATGAGGCCCAGGCTCCTGGGAGTCCCCTCCAGACTTTCTGGTCTGAGGCCACATGACACTAGATTGTTCTAGGATCATGTTATGTTGGAGCCTGGAGTAGCTTATGCTGCCTGTGGTCATCGAGGCAGGAAAGGGTCTGTCTGGAGCATTGTAGGCCTGTGCTTTTTTTCCCTTGGGTTTGTGAGAGACTCTTAGAGGCTTGGGCAGGAGCTGTTGTCTGAGCTCTCCTTTATTACTAAGCCATCTGAACCCCATGGTGCTCAGCAGATGCAGACAGTGGGCAGTGAACAGAGGCCATGAACTGTTTGCTGGATAATTAACAAATGAGCCACAGATGCCTGGTACGTGTTATGGGTGATGCTCCATGTGTGGGGCCCAGCCTTTCCTCGTCTCTGAGTCTGGTTGTGGCCACTGGAGACAAGGGTCCTCCACTGAGGCCCTTCTCTTAATGCCTGTGACAGGCAGAGCCTAGAGTATGGCTGCACACCTTCAACGGGGGCAGAAGCAGGAGAGACACCCTTTCCCTTCACTTCTCCCTTCCCAGCCTGACCTACCATCCCCTCACCGATGGCCTGCCGCCTTGTTTCTGGAGGATGAATTTTGCAAGTAGCCCCTGCTTCCCCAAGACACATGGAGGCTTCAGACTTGCTGAGGCTGAGAAGCCAGGGCCACTCAAGACCTAGAGCAGCCACATTCCTGAGCTGCCCCAGCTGCACCATCAGTTGGGAAAGCTCACAGGTGGAAGGGGATGGGGACTACCCTTGCAGCACCTGCAACCCACCACATGCACACGCTTCCATGGTTGTCTCCTTGTCCCAGTTTGAAGGAGCTATGGAGGGCTGTCAAGAGCAGCCATGGGCTGGTTGTGTGTCCCTGGAGCTCATATTTGAGGGAGTCAGACCTCTGGAGTGGGGTTAGTGTCCTCCCCACTCCTACCACTGAAGGCATACTGAAAAGATGCCTGTCTGCACTGAGCTGTGGCCCTCACAAGACAGTGAATTTTCTGGCACCTTGGTCTTAGACTTCTAACCCCAGAACCATGAGGAATAATTGTGTGTTGCTTATAAACCACCTATTGGGGTGTTCTGCAGCTGAACAGACTGAGACAGGTGCTAGAAAGATGGGTACCGCTGTAATGGATTCCTGAAACTGGGTAAGCAGCTCTGACCCTGGTTGTGTAGAGGCTAGATGTGTTTTGAGGTACAGGCTGGGAACGGTGTATGTTGCTATAGATAAACCTTTAAAGGTGACAGTGCAGCTCAGGAAGGAAAGGAAGTTGATGTCTCCAGAGGCAACACCCACATCATCATGGACAGCATGTGGAGAGAAACCAGATGGGACTGGCCATTCTGCAGACCCTCAAATAGAAGTGAGGCTCAGCCATCCCTGCTGGGAAGGGGCTAGGAGAGAGGCAAGGCCATGCACACTGGTGCTTTGCCAAATAGCCCAGGTGTGATGAGATTGGTTATTTAGCTTACACTCTCTGAGCAGAGTGTTGAAGGTACAGCCTGGCTCTTCCTGATGGAAGTGACTCAGTTGTGGACTGTTAATGCAAAATAAAAGCAGAATTTAAAGGTTTGGGAAAAATGAGAAAGTGCTTTCAAAGGAAAGCAGCAAGGGTGTGGCCCGGAGACCTGTAATGAGGGGAGTGACATGGATGAAGAACAGCCAGTCAGGGACATAGCTGGTCAAGACAAAAGATGCAGGAGACAGCAGGGGTGAGGGGACTGGTTGGACTTCTTGCATTTGGCATGATGGTGCCATAGAGCAGGATGGCAAACGTGCATTATTCTTTAAGATGAGGGAAGAGTGACCCTGAAGGTAATTCAGATCATCAGGCCTGTCCCTTCAAATGAGGAACAATTATCTTTATGCTTTTATTATTTTTTTTTACATTTTTTTTTTATAATTTTTTTTCTCATTGTTAAATCATAGCTGTGTACATTAGTGCAATCACCTGTACCCATTCTAAGATGCACCATAGATGTGGCCTTACCCCTTACCCTCCCTCCACCAGAACCTCCCCCCTCCCTTCCCCTTCCTTGGCCCTTTCCTCATAGTCTTGTGCTATAGTTGGGTTATAGCCTTCATGTGAAAGCTATAATTTAGCTTCGTAGCAGGGCTGAGTACATTGGATACTTTATCTTCCATTCCTGAGATACTTTGCTAAGAAGAATATGTTCCAGCTCCATCCATGTAAACATGAAAGAGATAAAGTCTCCATCTTTCTTTAAGGATGCATAGTATTCCATGGTATACATGTACCACAATTTGCTAGTCCATTCATGGGTCAGTGGGCACTTGGGCCTCTTCCATGACTTAGCAATTATGAACTGGGCTGCAATAAAGATTCTGGTACAGATGTCTTTGTTATATTGTGATTTTTGATCTTCTGGGTATAAACCTAGTAAAGGAATTATAGGAATGAATAGCAGGTCTATTTTTAGGTCTCTAAGTATTCTCCAAACATCCTTCCAGAAGGAACGTATTAGTGGGCATTCCCACCAGCAGTGTAGAAGTGTGCCCTTTCCTCCACATCTATGCCAACATCTCTGGTTTTGGGATTTTGTTAAGTGGGCTCCTTAAACTTACTTTGTTTCTTCTTTTTTATGGAATATCTATTGATTTATTATGGAAATTACATGATCCAAAGGCAGCAGCTTGCCAAATATGGCTTGAGAAGAGATAAAATAATATTTGACACTTAGTTGTACTGGTTAGAGGTCTGATTTGTTTGGTTCCTTGGCAAGGAAGGGAAGTGAAAGGCGGTCTTGATAGGGATCACACCCTCTGACACCTTCCTTGTTCAGAAAATGACCACTTTCAAAGCCTATGAAGCGTGAAGCCCGGGGTGTTGGGCAACTTGGGCAGGGCCCTTTGGGTTTTGTCTGCAGCTGTTTTGGTGCTTCAGGGACAGCACGTCACAGGAAGCCAAACAGTGGGTAAAAAGAGGAACCCTTTAGACTTTGTAAGTCTTGTGTAAGTTTTAGCGACACAATTTTCCTGTTCTTTACTTTTCAGGGAGGCCAGTCATCACAGGTGTGAGTGGGCGGTGGACTGCCTGGATGAGGGCCTGGATCCTGCATCACGCCCACCTCACTGGCTGGCTTACAGAAGACTCATGTCCTAGGGAGGGACCCCGTGAGATGAGAACTTGGTCACTGGGAAGCAGAGGGAGCTGAGTGGTGTGAGCTTCTGGTCCCCCCACCCTATCTCCCCTGGCTGAGCTCTGTTCCCAAGGTTCGCAACTCCTTGGGCCCTCCTGCTGCCCCCGTGGGCACCTGCCCTTCTCCCCAGGGGAGATGCAGATGTTTGCTGCAGCAATGCGGAGTGCTAGGGGCAGGGTGGGGAGGAGAGCAGGTAATGTCCTCTGATGTGATTCTCATCCCTGGCATTTTTAGGTCCCACGTCTGGGTATCATGCCTGGCCTTATGCATCCCTCCTATCTGTACACCTGCTGAGAGGCTTCCCTGCTGCCAAACTTCCCTGAGTTTTAACCCCTGTTCCAGGCTCCTAGAAAAGTCCATCACACTTCCCTCAGCTCCTTGCAGGGCCTGCTCACTGTCCCATCCTTGTTGGCCCTTCCCCTGTAACCCAGGGAGAGCTTAGGTACTGTTTGGTCCCAAGTGTCCAGAGGGCACAGCCCCACCTTCCTGCAGTGCCTGTGGTGTATACTGTGCCCCCTCACCAGCTTCCCTGGGAGCTTGCAGTGCAGTGTCATCTGCCTGTTAGAGACCAGTGTCTCAGTGAGGTCAGCCCCTTGCCTGAGCCACACGTCCTGGCTGATACCCAGGCCCAGGGTCTCACCCATGCTGCAGGCTAGCAGCCCTGCTGCACAGCCTCTGGCCCCCTCCACAGCGGCACAGTGTGAGGTGAGAGTGGTGCTCCCAGCCTCTCAGTGTCTCAGCACGGGAGCGCCTCTCCACTCCTCAGCTGGGTGTCTGGAGAAGCCTTGTGTGCACACACAGGCACAGGATGCTGATTTGGTGTGTGGGGGCCTTGCTCTCACCTGCCCACTCATCCCGCCACTTTCCGGGCTGGCCTTGCTGGGGTCTCAGCTGCAAAGCTGGAAACCCTGGGCTGACCCAAGGCTGAACTCTTTCCATACTAAGTCTTTTGCCTCAAGTGAGGCCTAGGGCCACTTGCAGAAGAGTCCCCCTTTGAAACAAAGACCCCTCTCTGGGCTCCCTGCTTTTCTTTCTTTCTTTTTTTTTTTTTTATTAAATCATAGCTGTGTACATTAATATAATCATGGGGCATCATACACTAGTTTCACAGACCGATTGACACATTTACATCACACTGGTTAACATAGCTTTCCTGGCAATTTCCCAGTTATTGTGTTAAGACATTTACATTCCACATTTACTAAGTTTCACATATACCCTTGTAAGATGCACTGCAAGTGCATTCTCACCAATCCTTCTCCCTTTATTTGGCTTTTAAATACAATACAGCAGAAAAATTGTTAAGGTACATGGAAATGAATGCAGTAGCTGACAAGTAATTTAAAGGTATTTTATCTCAGCGATGAATCTGATTTTATCTTTTTGGTGGAAGGAAGTGTATGGTAGGAGCAGCACGTGATAGGAATATGTAGCCAAAACTGTCAGTATCCCACCGTCCCATAGTGCTGACTTCTGGTCTCCAAAGTGACTGCATGCTGGTGTTTTGTGCCTTTAATAAGCAGCAAAACAACAATGGGTCTACATGACAAGTCAACACCCATTTCTCCCTAATATCTATTCTAAGTATAATCAATTGGGTTGACTGCCTGAGTGAGTTGGCAATAGAGATTTCTGTCTCATGGTATGACGCACGAATACTCATTTCACCAGCTATGCATCACCACAAATTTATATGTGATTGCAATGTCAATCCTCATTGCTTCTGTCCCTAAATGAGAACCTTCAGACTCATTTCTTACTGACCATCTTAATCCAAATCCCAAACCTGAGTGTTGATATTTTATTTTGCTATAAAATAATCATTTTCTACATAGTTAAGTATACATAAGATATGTGAGAGATAGACCAGAGAATGACCAGGAATGAATTGAATGCAGCCTGTTCATCTAAGGTTCTGTATACATTCTACGTTCTACTTTCTAGGAAGAAACATTTTGATGAGTTTTAAATGTATACAGATGTGTAAGCAAGATTTTCCCCCGACATCCCAGGGATATTAATTATTTGTGACACCCTCATCAGTAATATCAATGTCTCTAGTTTCAGGTGTTAATTTCTTGAGATATACTAGTCGTTACATTATAGTGACATACCTGGTTAGGTTGTTAGATCTTTTATTTTATGAATTCAAACCAGGAAAGAAATCAGCTTCTCAGTGGTGGTTCTTCAACCTTAGTGGCTTAAGAGTCATCAGAGATGCTTATTAAAATGCATAATTCAGGGCCCCACCCCCAGAGACTTTGATTTAGTAGCTCAGAGGTGGAGCTTAGGCATTTTTAATAAGTACCCCAGATGGTCTAATGTGGGTAATTTTCAGTGAGAAATGCTATTCTTATGCTTACTACTTTTCTTAGAATCATTGCTGTTAATTTTTTTAAAATTTAGATCTGTTTATTTAGAGCATTAACAAGTCATAAGTACTATAAGTAAGACAGTGAAATCCTTTTCTATTTCAGAACATGGCAATGATAATTTTTTTCAGATAATGTTTTCTACTTTAAAAGTCCATTAACCATTACGCTAAGTATATAGTTTTTAAAGTATTTTATATATATTATCTAATTAAATCTCTCCAATAGCCAATAAAATAAGTCAGGCACATATTGTCACCACCATTGAACAAAGCAGGATTTTTCAACCTCAGCACCATTGCTACTCTGGGCTGGATAAGTCTTTGTTGTAGGCACTGTTCTGTGCATTTGGCAGCATCACTGGCCTCTATTCACTAGATGCAGTTATGATGACCAAAATGTCTCAGACATTGCCAAATGTTTCCTGAAGGGCAAAACCACCCTCAAAACCACCATCGCCTACTTAATGTAATGTCAGTAAATCCAAGTGCTGAGTATGTTTATGCATTCATTCAGCCCATGGGAATTGAGCACACACTTCATGGCACATGTTGCTCTGGGCTCTTGACAACATAGGATCACATGAAATTGGCATTTCAGTTGGGGAGATAGGGAGTGGAGAGCAATATAGGTGTGACTTTTCAGAAAGGCCTGAGGACACGATATTTAATCACAAACCTCAAAATGAGGTGAAGGAGTAATCCAAGCAAAGGATAATTCAGATAGAGGACACAGCAGTAGAAACACTCCAAGGCAGGGACAGGATTTAGGAACAGCAGGAATGTCAGCGTTGCTGGAGTGCAGTGAGCAAGGTGGAGCCACAGAAGATGAAGTGGAGGAGGAGTTGGCGCCAAGACAGCTGATGCCTTTGTAGCCCATGAAACAGGAACTTGTAGTTTATTGTAAATGCTATGGAAAGTCATCGAAGGGGTGCTTGAGCAGAGAACTGATTTTTATGTTTTACAAAAATCACTAGCCGATGTGTAGAGAATAAGGGGGTGAGGACAAGCAGTGACAGTGGTCGGCACGAGGCTGATAGAATGGACTCAGTAGAAGTAAAGAAAGCTGACCGACACTCACAAGGCTCACTCGGTGAGTGTTGCTCATGGGAGAAGTAAGCTTTTGGTCTTAGCAAATGTGAAGATGAGAAAGACTGGGAGAAAAGCTGGTTGGGAGAATGGAAAATCAATTATTTCAGATGGCAGATTAAATTTTACATACCTAACAGTTATCCAGGTGAAGATGGCTAGTAGGCAGCTGGATATTAGTATCTGGGGTTCAAAAGAGGGGTGGAAGTTGAGGATATTAATTAACTTAGTTAATTAACTAACTTAGCCTATGGCTGTTAAGTAAAGGCATAGGAATGGATAAAGTCATCCAAACCAACTGAGTATCAATTTAGAAAAAAGGAGAGCCTCTGAAAACAGGACCCTGGGTGAATGTACATGGAAAGGGAAAGAAGAGAAAGGTTAGAAGAAGCCATGTGTAAGGAGGAGCAAGTGCTCCCTTGTCTAAATGCAGCTGAGGTCCAATGAGATACAGACTGAGACCGAGCCCCAGATTTGGCAACGTGAACTTTTAGGTGAACTTGAAAAAACTGGTTTTACATTGTAGGAAGGATCAAATCCTAATTAAAATAGATTAAAAAGAGAATGAAAAACAAAGAATGTACCAAGAATTCCTTTAAAAGGTTTTTTTTTTTTTTAATTAAGGTTTAATTTCAACATAGTAAAATGCACACATATTAAGTGTATATTTTGTTGTTTAATATGTTGTAGTTTTTTATATGCTGGTAAGAATGATCCAGTTGAGAAAGAAAAATTGATGGGAGAGAGAGAAGATAATTAGAAGAGCAAAGCTTTGTGTAAGGAACAGAAGATAAGGTATAATGTACAAGCAGAGAGGCTGGCCTTCAAAGTAGGGACAGGCCACCCATGATTACCTAGTGAGGACAGAGCACAGGGGTGCAGAAGAAGGGGTGTTCATACATTTATTGGTGGGAAGGTAAGAGAGTTCTCATCTGATTGCTTCCCAATGAATCAAGAAATAAAATCTGATAGCCAGGCGTTATAGCGGGCACTTCTAGTCCTGTCTACTCAGGAGGCTAAGGCAAGGGAATTGCTTTAGCCCAAGAGTTGGAAGAAGTTGCAGTGAGCTGTGATGCCACAGCACTCTACCAAGGGCAACATAGTGAGATTCTGTCTCAAAAAAAAAAAAAAAAAAAGAAAGAAAAAGGAAAAAAAAAGAAATAATATCTTTGGCTGTGAGTAAAGAGATGAATATCAAGTTGAAAATTTAAGGAATAAAACAAAACAAAACAAACAAACAAAAATAATAATCCCAAGAATGAATTTTGAATAGAGAAATATAAAAAGATTACCAAAGACCCCTTTATTTAGTTGTAGATTTAAAAAGAGACTTATCCACATGGTTGATTTTATCTAGCCATGTTCAACTCTCTGATATAGGAGGGAAACCAGGTTTGAGGTTTGGGCAGGTAATCTGATGGAAGGCAGGCAGGCAGGCAGGGGTCAGGCACAGGTTGTATGCAAGGAGGTGCTTACAGACTTGGACCCAGGATGGAAGTGAGGACATGGGCTCGCATGTGCTGGACAGTAAAGCATGCTGAGGTCAGTAGAGTGATGGACTCCATGGGTTGTGGGTCTGAGCATATTCCTAGAGGCGTGTGGAGGAGTCAGGACCCTGATGGTCAGAGAATGGGATTCATGAAACGGAGATTTTGAAACTGAGTAGTTTATGATAACAAGTTTTTATTGCCTATGGTGGAGGTTGCTGAGGTCAAATGAGGACCAGATGGTTGGAAGTGAAGGAAAGAGCCAAGGAACTGGAATTTCAGGGTGTTGGTGGAGGAGCCTGTACCAGGGCTGGTGCTCAGAGGAAGGCTGCATCAATGTGATCCCACAACATGCACTTCAAAGGAGATGTTGTATTTGAGAGGAGAAGGTGAGGCAGTGGTCTGGAAGCAGTAATGAGTAAAGAGGTAACCGTCAAACCCACCTTCAGCTCGTGCTGTGTCAGGTGTGGAAA
Source organism: Loris lydekkerianus (assembly GCA_963574355.1). Classification (NCBI taxonomy): domain Eukaryota; kingdom Metazoa; phylum Chordata; class Mammalia; order Primates; family Lorisidae; genus Loris; species Loris lydekkerianus. The sequence goes on along the minus strand of CAUYPK010133826.1, from coordinate 29,608 downwards.
CAAAAAGTCATCAGTTGGTAGGGCTGCAGGTCTGTTTCTCTAAAGGTGGACCAATTTCACTCAGAACAATAAAGAAAAAGGAACATTTAGAGACCAAGATGAGAATATTGGGGATTTTGCTATTGGTAGGCCGTGAGGTCTAGGGATCGCAGTAGAAGGATTTGGGGTTTGAGGACTTTTCATCCTAAATTTATGTAATTCCTACCTTACAATTTTTTGATGTATGTTTATTAGTTTACCTGGAGAAATTATAAAATGTAATGTCCCCCAGGAAATCATTTGATTCCTAATTTACTTTGCAACGCCTTGATTACAGGAATGGTTTGCAGTATACGTGGAGCTTAATCAGCAAATTGCAGCCCTCTTGAATGCTGGGGACGAGGAAGATCTTGTGGAACTCAAGTCGCTGCAGCAGCAGCTTAGTGATGTTTGTTACCGGCAGGCCAGTCAGCTGGAATTTAGGCAAAATCTCTTGCAAGCAGCTCTTGAATTTCATGGTGTTGCTCAAGATGTAAGTGTCTACTCTGATTGCTTTTCTTCAAATTATCTGAATACTTATCTGCACATAATTATTGAAGGTGTGCATGCCTCCTAATTATTTTTCTGGAACAATAAAATAATTTGCTGGTGGGGGTAATGAGATAAAACCTTTGATTTCTTTTAAACAAATTTTATTTTTAAGTCTGCATGCAGTTAAACCTTTTATTGTCTAACTAGAGTGTTCTAAACTAGTAGATATCTTTCATTTAGACTGTTTCTCAGTGATTAAGCTTTATAACATAGACGGAAATGGAAGCATCAATGATGTTTTGTATTCTGCTGACCTGAACGTACTTCTTTGTCTTCCTGGTGCATGCATCTGTGTCTTCCGTCTTCCAGATAACATGTATCCTAATTATTCGTCCTCGTCTTTTAACAGCATAGTCTTTTCAAGTGTAACTGTGATAACCTCATTAGCTATAAACCTCATTAATCATTAAACACTTTAGATGCTGATTACATCAGGGTTATCTCTTTGGTGTCCCTCTGCTTTAGTTGTCTCAGCAGTTGGATGGCTTATTAGGGATGTTGTGCGTAGATGTAGCACCAGCTGATGGAGCATCGATTCAGCAAACTTTAAAACTGCTTGAAGAGAAGCTGAAAAGTGTTGGTAAGCAGATTTTAAAAATGCTGAAACATAAGGGTTTGTTTTTTTTTTTTTTTTTTTGTAAAAATATCATTACTTTGTTAGACAATTAAGTCAACTTATATTGAACTAATTTTAGTTATTGCAGGAAATCCAGGAAAAAGTAGTATAAAAAAGGTTTTATTCCCGTAAGGGGGGTATCATTTATGCTGAAAATGTTTTTATTGCTGGTTGGTCACTCCTCCCTTCGCTGGGTCTTTGCCCTTCTTGTTTCCCCAGCTATATCTACAGGTGCTGTGTCTTGCATATACTATGCACAGTTATTTGTAGTGCATGCGTAAACTGTAATTAGCTGTGAAGTGTTCTGTGGTGAACCCTGTATGCCCCAAATTGTGTTGGATGCAATGATTTTTGTTGTTGCTATATCCTAACCCTGTGAAAAAAATAATAGTTTGGTTCTGTGCATTTGTTTCTTCAAACTAGGAATATTGTCAGGTTATATAGTCTCCAAGGGAAAAAGGGTCCAATTATTTTAAGCTAGTTCTATCATTTGGCATCAAGGTCTTTAAAATTTTTCTACAGTAGGAAATATAATGAGGGAACTTTCTTAAGTCAGAATATGAAAATGGAAAGAAGGGGGGGGTCGTAATAAGGAGGGCAGAAAACAGGAATTTAGCAGAAGCAGCAGCAGAAGACTCATAGAAAGTGGTGACACATGATTATACCAAATTAATTAACTATTGAAAACCACTTGAGAGAATTCATTTGAAAAATTGTGTTTGTACTGACCTTCCACTCGCTTGCAGCTTTTGTTACTTTAGCAGATAATATGCATAATGAAGATTTAATATTTAATATGCCAAATGAAATTTATTTTATAATGTCAGGAGTTTTCTTGAGTCATACTTTCCCTTGAAAAGGAGAACTCCTATAAACATACCTAATTTGGAGTCATAAATGTATCCTAAATGTCATTTCCCATGGTGTATAAGCTGGACTGTACTTTCACTCACAATGTTCACATCCTTTTACACTGATGATACATTACTTGAGTACTTTGAAATCTTATAAAGTGTGTATGTATTTTTAAACAAAATATTTGCCTCATTCTCCTAAGAGTTGGACTGCATGAAAGCAGAAAGAGGAAAAAATAGAAAAATAGAAATTCTCACACTTTTTCTTAAAGCTTTAAGGTTTTTTTAAGTAATTGTTATTTATGGAAATTTGTCTTTTGAAAATTCTTTTTAAGGAGAATTTGACATGAGGGAAAGCTTTAGTTCAAGCCACATTCAGAAGGGTTTTACTGTTTGAAATGTCTACAGGGCTTTATCCCAAGATAGTTTAAATGTACAAAGTTGTTATATTTGGAATTCAAGAACATTATCTACTGAAAGGATTTATTTGGGGCAGGGAAAGCACCTTAGTTGTTTAAGGGATTAACCTAATAACTTTTGTTGTAGATGTGGGATTGCAAGGTTTGCGTGAAAAAGGTCAAGGTCTCCTGGATCAGATCTCCAATCAGGCATCCTGGGCTTATGGAAAGGACGTAACCATCGAAAATAAAGAAAATGTGGACCACATACAAGGAGTGATGGAAGACATGCAACTTAGGAAACAAAGGCAAAGTTTAACTGTTCATGTTCATTTTTACCAAGATAACATGATATTAATTAACATGAAAAGTCACATAATTTATATTTTATGTACAAACTAAAAGTTCTTACCTATTAAATAATAGGCATGTAGTAGGTTTTGAGTGGATGTGATAGTTATTGTATATGATTGTACTAGCAGACAAACGACAGTTTGTTCAATTAATGGGAACTTTTCCCCTTTCACTTGGTAGTAAAAATTTCAATTATACTCAGGTACTTCACACCCCATCCCCATGGGGTAGCCTAGGTGGTAGCCTGTGTCTCTGCTCTACTTTAAGAATACCTTTCTGGAGCATTTTGACTTTCCATCTCCATTAATTTGAGAGTTGTTCTTCTGTGTGTCCTCCACACTGATCTGTTTCTTCATCTAAGTTTTTATATAGTGTCACACATCCATTTTTCTCTTATTTGCTGTAGAAGGATTAGATAATGGACTAATGATGTTCAATTTCATTTGATATTGAACTAGGAATTTAAAATATTCTTTGAAAAGTCAGTTCGCCACAGCAACTGTGAAGTATTTAGAAAGTAGAGGATTAAAACTATGTAAGTGTGCACAATCTAGCAAGGTTATATGAAATTTTGTACACTTAGAAATATTAAAAGCATTAACCAAACTTCACAGAAATTCTCCCTCTATATCACAAAGAAAATGGTCATGCATGAGGCAGAAGTTCCTTCTGTAGCCTCCCCTCACCTATCCATTTATTGTTTTCTCTGTAGAGGATGAGAGCGCTCTCCTCTTTATCAAAGCCAATGTTTCCAGATTCCAGTGATTCTGGTCACCCTTCTATCTCTTCACTTCATTACCTCCCATTCTCTACTCTGATCCTTGCCTCTCTCTTAAATGCTTAAATCTCCTTTTTTTTTTTTTTTTTTTTATTAGAATTAGATCATAGCTGTGTACATTAATGCCATCTTGGGGCACCATGCACTGGTTTTATAAACAGTTCAACACATTTTCATCACACTGGTTAACATAGCATTCCCGGCATTTTCTTAGTTATTGTGTTAAGACAATCATATTTTGCATTCACCAAGTTTCACATGTACCCTTGTAAGATGCACCACAGGTGTAATCCCCCCCTCCCGCCTTCCCTCCCTCTCCCCCTTCCCCATATTCTTAAGGTTATAACTGGGTTATAGCTTTCCTATGAAAGCCATAAATTAGTTTCATAGTAGGGCTGAGTACATTGGATACCTTTTCTTCCATTCTTGAGATATTTAACTAAGAAGAGTATGTTCCAGGTCCATTAAATCTCTCCTTTTTAAAAAAAAAATTCATTCACATTCATGTACCTTGCTCTGCAACTCTTTGTCTTCTAGTGTTGAAGTAGTTCTTCCTTACAACTAAGTCATGAGAAAGTTTACCCTGCATTCATACTACCTCCCCACCACCTCCTCCTCCAATTTACTTTCTTTTTTTTTTGAGTCTCACTATGTCACTCTTGGTAGAGCAATGATGTCACAGCTCACAGCAACCTCAAACTCTTGGGCTTAAGCAATTCTCTTGCCTCAGCCTCTCAAGTAGCTGGGACTACAGGTGCCCGCCACAGCAGCCAGCTTGTTGTTGTTGTTTAGCAGGCCCAGGCCAGGTCCATACCTGCCAGCCCTGGAGTATGTGGCTGATGCCCTACCCACTTAGCTCTGGGCACCGAGCCTCCAATTTACTTTTGAACTCTCTTGAGTCTGACGCCTGCGCTCACTATTTCACTCCATTTGCTCTTACTGGTATTAACCAGTAACTTTGCAGGTGCCATGTATAATAAATACTGGATCTTAATCAAAGTCCAGGGAATACTTTTAGTCCTGACTCATTTCACTTAGATTATTGTTGGACATGACTGACATTTTCTTTCTTCTTGAAGCTCCCCAACAGCCTTGCCTTCCTTGAAAACACCCTCATGATCCTTCTCTTGGCACTCTGTTTTTTCTTGGTCTTCACTGATTTCTTGACCCCTGCTTCCTGGGTTTGTTCTGAGGCTAACTTCTCTTCTTTTTATGTGTGCCCTGGACGGTCTCACAACTTTAACGACCTCCTTCAGGGTGGTCATGGTGTAGCAGTTGTGGCTTTTACCAAGACGCTGCTCCTGCACTTCAGACCCCTAATTCCAGTTGTATTTCTTTATTTCTACTTATTTCTTATTTCTTTATTTCTACTTATTATTTATTTCTACTAAGTATTTCCTGCTGGATGCCCCAGTACTGCTTACCTGGTGTATCCAGACTGGAATTGTTTCTTGCTCTTCTCGTTTAATTTCCTATCTAGGTTAAAGTTACCGTCAGCTACCAATTTGGGGATTTATGCTAATATACTTCATCTTCCTTATCCCTTACAGCCCAATCAAATGTTCTAGCTACTTCTGTACTGTTACTAAGTTTTATGTAACGACATCAACTGTAGTAGAGCCCAAAACCTGTTGGATACCTTGTTATTTTTAATCAGGACTGCAGTGGGAGTCCCTCCTCCTACCTGCAGTACCTGGAATTGCCTGGGAATGAAGGAAGTGGACCAGAGCTCAGTTGAGTCAAATCACCTTAAAAATTTAATCTGTGTATTATCCAAGCAGACCACAGTGAGATTAAAAAGTTGCATTTCTTTATAACCAGAAATCATTGAAAGGTTCTTCTCCTAAGAATATAGGTGGAGTGGGTTTTTTTAACGAAGAATTAAATATTGTAGGTAACATAATATAATGAGAAGTATTTAGGTTTTAAAAAATTCCTTGAAATATCCTCTAAATTAGAAACTTTACATCTGTACCTTTGAAACTTGTTTAATGCTAATTGGTGATGGAGGTTTCTTTGCTTTTTAGTGTGCTGTTGCGTTTATGCTTTGCTTCAATATTTTGCAGAGTACGTGCTATCCTCAGGAGGGTTTGTCATTCAGTATAATTTAGGTATTTTGAGGTTTTGATGTAACATAGTTATAGATACTTATCAAATTCTTACAAATCAATACAAAATAGTTTCTGTCTCTGTAGTAGAGGACTAAGTATCTTAGTGTACTATAATATGTGTGCCAGACAATGACATTACAATAATAATCAACAAAACTGAGATAATGAAGTAAATTTATGTTTGGGTTTGTCAGATGTGAAGATATGGTAGATGTGCGAAGGTTAAAGATGCTGCAGATGGTGCAGTTATTTAAATGTGAAGAAGATGCTGCCCAGGTAAGGACCACTTGGCCATATTATATCATTGTATTTTCTTAGAAGATTGATCAGATTTAACTGAAAACAAAAGTGTGTTTTTCATGGTCCTACGAAAGCAAATTCATTAAGTCAGATTCTATAATATAATCGTTAATCCTATTGAAGAATAAATTTGGTATTCCTAGCTAGTTGACTGATCTTCTTTGACTTATTCTCTGAATGAAATTCTCTATTGAGCTAGAGATTGAGATTATTTATTATTGTTACTAAGTTGACAGTTAAATCCCAAGAGAAAGGCTTGTGTAGTACGTTGCTTTTTTAACCCACAAGAGAATTTTAATGCCAGATGAAGAATTTGATGTCTTTGTGTAGTTAGCGTCTGAGAACATCAGTTCAATTTAATACACATACAGAGGAAATTTCTGACCTTTAAATCGTAAATCGTATCTAACGAGATCACAAGAGATTTATATTGTAGAAATACATGACCTTCTGTGATACTAATTGTTAAAAAGTACTGCTTTTTAGTAAGTAAGGCCTTTAAATTTAAATTTTCAGGAGTAATAGGGGGCATAATTTATTTATTTTGGCATTGAATGAAACAAGCTATTTAGAACTTAGGTACTAATTGACAGATTGATTATCATGATAGCGATCTTTGTATAAGTATGACCTATTGATATAGTAAGTGAAGATATGAATCTAGCTTTATTGTTACATATTTTCATTTAGGCTGTGGAATGGCTAAGTGAACTTCTGGACGCTCTACTTAAGACCCACATCAGATTGGGTGATGATGCTCAAGAAACGAAAGTTTTGCTGGAAAAGCATAGGAAATTTGTTGATGTTGCACAGGTGCAGAACTGGTTATCTTCCTTTTCCACAGGCTCACTGTTTGACTAGCTTTCTGCATGATTATAATGTAACTTTACCCTCCAAGGTCCAAGAAGGTTAGTTTTGTTATTCCAGATATATCACAGAAATAAGAAAATGTCAGCTGGTGTATCAAAACTAGCCTGCATAAACTTGAGAGGGTTTATATTTCCCCAAATACAGGTTCTGTATGCTCCCTCTGCTTTATGTCATATATTATAGCACTTTTTTCAGGCAATCCAAATGTTCATTCACAGAAGTAAATGAAAAATATATGTTAATATCAGTACATTAGAAATCCCACTTTCTACATCTTACTGGTATTAACATAATATAGACATTTTTTTATGGTGAAAAGTATCTTAATTTATTTTTACCTAATAATTGAGTTCATATTGTAACAGTAGTGGTTTCCCATATGGAATATAAAGTACCTAATTTCACTTACTTGTTTTGATTAATTCATGAGTACGTATTCTTTTTAGCCAGTGAAATTTAGCAGACTGAGATGGAGAAAACAGAATAAGAGGGAAAAGCCTAACGAGAAAGAAACTTACTATGAACTAAAAGTTATTTCTTCCCGTTTATTATTTATGCATTCAGATAATTTGCAATAATAAATACACACTGATTTCTAGTAGGGTCACTTAATTGCCACCACAGTCCTCCTGCACACCTTTCCCATCCTTCTCTTTAGAACTCTGCCCTTATAATTTCGACTTTACTTTTTCTTCTTCAGAGCACTTATGATTACGGCCGGCAGTTGCTGCAGGCCACAGTTGTGCTGTGCCAGTCTTTGCGCTGCACTTCTCGGTCATCTGGGGATACGCTGCCTCGACTGAACAGAGTATGGAAACAGTTTACAATAGCATCTGAAGAGAGAGTGCATAGGTTGGAAATGGCTATTGCATTTCACTCCAATGCTGAAAAGGTTTGCTTTTTTTCTTTTTTTAGATGTATCCTCAATAGTATTTATTATATACATTGGAAATGTGTTGATTTTAATAATGTAATTATATAACTAATCTGTTTTTCAATATTTATATTAGTTCCATTGTTCAAGTTTGTTTGGGTTATGATATATTGTCTGAGAGAATTCAATTAAATTCTCCTAATCCACCCCAGGGCTTGGAGGACTGTCGTTGGACAGTCCGGAACCACTTGGAGGTCCTCTCTTTATGCTGCTTCTTTCCTTATAAAACCTGAGGTCCAGCGTGTGCCCTCTGTTCTGTAGACTATCGTGACTTCAATCTTTTTCATTATGCCAGTAAAGGAAACTTTACTTTGGCAACTACTACTAATTGTCACAAATTTTTTTAAAGGTAATTTTATAATTTAAAGTAGAGACATAAAAAAATGAGAATGAGGGTAAAATTATTTTCTATGTGTTACATGTAAAGATTCATTTTAGAATTTTTAATGAATCTGAGTCATCAATTCCAAAAGCCAAAAGTAAAATAATGGTGTTATTTGGGCAAATTTTTAATAGAACATTTTTCTTACTCTTCCCTGTAAAAATGTATTGCATCCAACCCTTAAGTTTCCATTCAGAAGGGGAATTTATCATATACCGTATATACTCGAGTATAAGCCGAGTTTTTTGGGCACAAAATTTGTGCCAAACAACCCGAACTCGGCACAAATTTTGTGCCGGAAAAAACTTGGCTTATACTCAAGTATATACGGTAGTTAACTTTGCTGTGATCTCTTCTAATGAAAGTTTATATATAGGCCATGTACAGTATACTTTTTTAAGATATGGCAAACATAAGCTGTACATGTGATAGCCTGGTCTGTAGAACAGAAAAAAACTGATGTTCCAAGAAATGTCAATAATTAAGCAAATTTCTGTCTGTTTATGAAATACATCTTTTGGAAAGTGTCCACAGTTAACGCTTCCTTAGCTGTCCACTGAACCTACAGATGAGTGTTTGTTTGAAATGGACCTAATGATGATGAATGAAGGCGTGCAAAATGGCATAACTTGTTTACCCACTGATCGTTTCAATGAAATGTTTTATTATAAAATATACTATTAACATAAAAAAGTATTCAGACCTTAAATGTTCTGCTTGGTAAAATTACACAGGTGAAAGAGAATATCTGGGTAATCGGTGTTCTGTGCACCCAACAAAACATTACCAGCACCCCCTTCCTCTGGCAGTCACAGTACTGCTCCTCCCCACCATCCAACAGTGAGCATTAACCCAATTTCTAGCACCACTGGGAACTTTTTAGGATGTTACTCTTAAAATCTACCTGCAAGAATGTGTTCCAGCTCAATCCAGGTTAATAGAAAAGACAAAAGTCTGAATAGTATCCCCAATCCTGAATCCCAAACAATAAAAATAAATAAAAAGTCAAATTCAAAAAGTTTTAAAAAATCTAACTGCAAGAGCATTTTAAAATCTAGACCTCTTTAACAGATTTTATAAGAATTAAGATGGTTGAGAGTTTTTAACATTTCAACTTTTTTCTGCTACCTAACCTTTTCTTGCTTATAATTTTATTTAAGGTTATTTTACTGTGCAAACCTATGTAAAGCCCCTTGTTTTCAGATATTAATTTCCTTATGACCGTCTTCTATTTTATACATATTTAGTATAAATATACCTATAAGCAAATTATATAGTGTAAAGATTGGAAAATATCTAAATTATATCTTGAGTTTTGAAATATAAAAATAATTCATTTATTATCAGGGCTGAAATAAGCATGATTAAATTAAGAGGAGTATAATGCAAAAATAAATACTTCTTTTCCTTTTTCCTCTCCCAAACTTCGCAGTACCATTTTGTAGTTAAATTTAATAGATAATAGTTGGGGGGGGGAGGGAGAATAGTGTCTCATCAAGGACTGTAGCACTTCCTATATTTGAACCTGATCGTTTTACATCAGTTAGGTCAGTACAGTGTCTACCTAAGTCTTCACATCAGTTATGTGTTTGTACCCTTAAGTATATATTGTTTTTTATTTATATTTTATGTTTGGTGTCTGTAAGCACCTTGAGATAGAATCTATACTTCATTCACATTTCAAGCAGCTTAATTAAATATAAAATGTTCAACAAATGGTTTACTAATGAATGAAAGAATAATTAAACTTATTTTCCAAATAGAAGTTTAGTTATTTTTTTTTCTTGGAAATCACCATAGACCTTTTTGTACTGTAATGACGTATTGTTGGTAGGGATGCAGTATTTCATTTTGTTTGAATTTCTTAAGCCAACTTTGCCAGTAACGGATCAACCATGTACAGTGATATACATAAAGATGCTAAGAAAAAACAAAAATCCATTCCATTCTACTAAATTTGCATGTGCTTGATTCCCTTTCTGTCTCTTGATGATAATACCAGATTTTGCAAGACTGTCCAGAAGAGCCTGAAGCTATTAATGATGAGGAGCAATTTGATGAAATTGAAGCAGTTGGCAAATCACTTTTGGATAGATTAACTGTTCCTGTAGTTTATCCTGATGGGTATGGTGCTTGTTCTTATGATTTTATGTTTTTATCAGTGTAGTCTTAAAGTCATTAAGAAAGGGTATCTGTTCTTTCAAAAGCCAAGTAAATTAACTTTGGTCTATATCTTCAATTTCTACAAATTGGTTTAAATGAAAAGAAATCTAAATAACTCTTAGTAGCAGTGACAGTTGGTACTTGCTGACATCAGATGTGTTACTTCTTGACAGCTTCTTGTAGAAAAATGATCACTGAATAGACAGAAGCACTTGGTTCTGGGCTTGGCTGTGATGATAAGGAGCAGTGGAGTGACTTAGGGCTTCATTCAGCAAAGGGACGGGGAAAGGAGGGGGCTGTTGTTTAGTGAGCTCGTAGTAGGTGCCAGGCACCTTCAGTTACTTTTGATCAAGAAGGACTAGGTCAGTATGATTTTCCTGATTTACAAGTAAAGAAAATGAGACTTAGAGAGATTAAGTAAGTTGCTTAGAAGTTTATAGCTTCTGCGTTTTAGGGTTAGGATACATCTCAGGGTCATTTGGCTCCAGACCCATTCTCTTTTCACTGTGCTCTATATGACACCCTAATTTCTTCATGTGTAAAAGAACGGGGTCCTGATTTTCTTGTTCCTTTCCATTTCAAATAATCGATGACAAAAATATGAAATAACCCAATGTAAAATAAGTAGATCAGTAGAAGAATCAGGAAGAGCTTTATCCCTGGTGATGTAGACCTTCTCACAGTGAATATAATTCAAAGGTGATCCAGAAGATATTCAATCAAAACCAAACCACTGAATAGAAACATAAGTGTGTTGTGGTATACTGTGAGGAAGGAAGTGTGGACTCCAGAGCCACCTGTTTCAGCTCCACCAGTGACACCTTGGGCAAGGTGCTGTGACACCTTGGGCAAGCCACTTAACTTCTCTAGACGACTTTCTTTATCTGAAAACAGAGATGTAATAGGCATACCTCCTCAGGTTACAGGTGTGGGAGAATGACCTGAGCTAAAAGTCCGTAATGTATTTGAAACAGAAGATGCTGTGCTACTACTGTGTCAGGAGCTTCCTTCCAGTGATTGTTTGGGAATGATATTGAAAAGATAGCATTTCCTTCCCTCCAAGAACATTATTCATGGTCTGCACTTAGGTAATCTCAAGTCATACATAAACTCGAATAATCAGAAATAGCCTAAAGTTATACATACATACACCCACACACACCTGCGATAAAAGAGAACAACATTTAGTTAGCAACCATATTATAGGACCTGGTTGTTCCGTGCCGGGATCCCTTACCTCCTTCTCCCCCCATTTCCACATCTCACAGCCGGTCGTCTTCTCGTCAGCCCCCGTTCTGCTCGGCTCAGCCTCGGAGCATCTCTCTGGTATTCCTGCTGGGCTTCTCTTTCTGAGCTCCACCGATAGTTCACATCTCATTCCCTCATCCTTTTAAGAGGAAAGAATAAGTACTGTATATTCAACTTTCACAAACAGCCTCCTTTAATATTTGGAATTGTTATTTTATTCCATTTTGTACTCATGTTAAAATTTATCTATATCTATTTTACGTATTTTGGTAAATTAAGTATTTCTCAAAGGCATGTATATTGTTTTCATAATTGTTAATATAATGATAATCTGTTAAACTATATAAAGTTTGATTGACAGATTATATAGATTTATGTTTTATATGTTGTCCTGATAAAATAAATGAATGGTCTCTCAGGATTCACTGTTTTAAGGATCCCAATTCAAATCTTGGTTTTTCTACTGTGTGATCAAGCTTCGCATTTAACTTTCTAGGCCTTAGTGTTTTGATTTTTAAAAAAATGAAGAGGTTAACCAAATAATTTCCAAGAACAATTCCAGTCCAAAAATATTCTGTGAGTCTGAATATACTTATCTTTCAAAATTGAATAAAATAAAATTATTTTTTCTATTAATATACCAAACAGTATCTTAACATTAAAATGAATATATAATTTACTTCCCAGCTCTACTAAGCAATTTACTTCCCAGCTCTACTAAGCCCTTAGCACCCATGCACGTGTACAAATTTTGTGTATGCGTACAGACCCCAAACTAAAAAGCAGAGTATCTCCAATTTTGCATTCTTTGGTTTATTGAGATTACCAGAATTACACTTGACATGATATTTATATCACTAATATATTTCTCATCGTGTTTTAATGTATTTTATGACATTTAAAAAATATTTTTCCTACTGAATTACAATTCAAAGTTAAAAAGTGTGTCTGTGAATGAACTGATTTTTACACGTCACCTAGCTCACATATGTGCTTTCTTATGAAAATCTTTACTTCCATTTGCATTCAATGCAGTTTATAGATTTGTATTAATATGGGGTTTGTCTGTGTTTTCTGATTTTAGGACCGAGCAATATTTTGGGACTCCGAGTGACATGGCTTCTACTGCAGAACACATCAGAGACAGGATGAAACTAGTTAGTCTCAGAAGGCAGCAGCTGAGACATCCTGAAATGGTGACCACAGACAGCTAATAGCCACCAGCTTCCCCCAGATCTGCAGTTCACGCCCTGCATGTCCTCGGCATCCTACAGCATTAGTCACAGTACATTACGATGCATTTCACAGCCAGGATAAGCCTCATTTCTTTTCACGACACATTTCTCTCTACATGTTAACCCCTTGCAACCACCAAGGCATAATTATTTAACATGCTTTGAGATCATAGGTTCCCACGTATCTTAAAAGAAGGAACTATAAAACATTGCACTGAAAACTTACATTAAAGCTTTAACTGACCTGTCAGTTTGTAGATGAACAACTGATAATAAGCTTTGAATGGTGCTAATAAGAGTTTAGGAATTCTCTAACAAAATGGTTGCCCTTCCTCCCCAGGTGATGCGGTAAACTTAGACTGTAGTTAAACTGTTATTAGTAGACAGTGGTGTCCTCCACATTTTACTTTGTAATTTTTCTTCAGAATTGATTGTTTTTATTGTGTCAATATGGAGAAAACCCTTCAGATCTTTGATATATCATATTCATTAAAAGACATTTTCCTATTTGTATTGATAATGTATTAAAAGTTGTCTGTGGTTAATAAAAGGATTCTTTAAACATCTTATTTAATTTGGTAGTAATATCCTATTTCTAAACATGAGTGCCTTATTTAGAAGGGCATTCTTAGGATTGTGAGGATGTTTTTTTCATGGTGGTTGCATGTATTTTTAGCCAGGAAATTCATATGTAAGCATGTGTATATAATAAATAAGCATGTTTTATTAAGAAAAATAATTGTGAAGAACAATTTAGATGTTTAAGAACTTATTAATAATGGAATCTTATTTCTGATTTCTCTCTTCAGCTTGAAAACTATTATCAAAATTATTAACTACCCTGAAGATTTTTTGTCTTTGGGGGAGGAAAGCTAAGGAAGAAGGCAAACGTAATTACTTCAGTGTAATCCTTCATAGCAGAATAATCTTTCTGGTACTAAAATAGCAATTGTTAATAAAATTTAATTTCTCATGATAGACTAGAAGTAAAGAAAATCTAACTAGGCCAATAATAACAACTGTATGACTCCTTTAGAAATAAAATTTATCATAAAATGTTAGTGCTTTTAAGTTTATATTAAGTTTAAATGGCAAAATGCATATAATTTAAATTTTGTGTATTTTTATTTCAGAAAAATTTTTTAAAAGATTAAAAATAATTTTTTAGGCTTGTGATCGATACAAAATTATGCAAAGAATTATATGTTGTATTCCTTATCATGATCTATAAACATGCTCATGTATTCCCCAATGCAAAAAGCTCCCTCTGAACCTGCTGGTCTCTCCAGCCTTCTTCACTGCCAGACTCCTTGGAGAAATCCACAACCACATCCCCCACATCCACATCACCCGCTGGTCTGCACCTTACAGTGTGCGTTTATGCCACTGCCCCCACATCCACATCGCCTGCTGGTCCACACCTTACAGTGTGTTGTTACACCACTGCCCCCACATTCACACTGCCCACTGCTCTGCACCTTACAGTGTGCTTTTACACCACTGCCCCCACATTCACACCGCCCACTGCTCTGCACCTTACAGTGTGCTGTTACACCACTGCCCCCACATTCACACCGCCCACTGGTTCGTACCTTACAGTGTGCTCTTACACCACTGCCCAAACATCCATATCACCCACTGATCCGTACCTTACAGTGTGCTCTTACACCACTGCCCAAACATCCATATCACCCACTGATCCATACCTTACAGTGTGCTCTTACACCACTGCCCAAACATCCATATCACCCACTGATTCGTACCTTACAGTGTGCTTTTACGCAGCACTGTAATGACAGTTATTTTGAAAGTCAACAATGGGCTCCTCGTTACTGAACGGAATGTTTTTTTCTTGATCTACATCCCTTTCCCTTTTCTCTGCAACATTTTTACCATTGAGCAGCCTTTCCTAGACAGTGCCTCCTCCCTTGAAGATGCTACCTTCTGCCATATCTCTGAGTACGGTCGCATAACTCTTATTTAAAATGTTTCTACTAAGTATATGCTCGCTCAATTCTGTCCTTAGAATGCTTCTGGTTCTTCTTTAGGTCGCTAATCCTAAAGAGTTTTTATTTAATTCCAATGTCATTTATTATATCTCTGGTCCAAAATTCTAAAACTGTACTTTGTTATTAACTTTTGACATTTCACCCTAGATACAGGACTTACCATAGTTGTCACCTTTTCCCTCCTGGAGTAATTTTGGTTAATGGTGCAGCCTTTCTAGTTGGATATGCCAGAAAATCTGGGCGCTGCTGCCACTGCTTCCTAGAGCCCATCCGGGAAGTTCTTTCTGTACTTGATAATCCTCTCAGCCCTTTAGGGGTTTCCTCCTGTGAGTATGAACTTTTGTGATTGTTCCTTTCCGTCTTCATGATGGTGCTAGCCACATTCTGCATTTGCTATGTCCATAGCTGCTGTAAGCCTTTTTGGGGGAAGGAAGCTTGTCCTGCTTCTCCCGTTCGCAGTCTTTTGCTCATGCCTAATAAAGGCTCAGTTCTCCTAAGTGCAAATGGTCTATGGTAGGCATTATTAGTAATCTCTTTTATCTTGCAGTCTGAAGTGTGTTTTAAAGATACTTATTTTCTATAGTTAGGTCTGACTGATGAGTGAATATTCTCAGAAGCCATTTGGTGGTTTAGATACTTAGAAGCTGGCTATTTAGATATTTCATTCCTATGCTCATTTCTATTTCTTCTGAATTTCAGAGTAATTTGCTGGGAAGGAACTGGTTTGTTAGTAATTCTGCCATCAACTCATGGACTTACAATTGCCAAATGAGTTAATTTTCATATACCATAAGCTATCCTGTCCACAAAAAAAAAAAAAAACATGGAATAAGGCAAGACCCACAAATGTTATTTGTAACATTTCAAATTAAGTATTTGCTGCTATTTTCTATATGTGTATCTGTGTATGCACAGAGTTAAGAATGGAAACTCAACAATGCCCTAACATGGCTTTTTTTAATAGGGTCATAGTTCACTAGAGTATATGTGAAAAAGTGACTAGAATCTGTACGTCATAAATTCACATACAGAAATTGTTTGTAGGCCATAAGTTTGTATTGGCCTGCAAATGTAACTGAGAAAGAGCCACACGTTTCCAATCGGTATGTGCCACAATCTTTCACGTTAGCCCACCTCAGGGAATTATTGAAGTGTTAATTGGGCTAGTTTTGTTTTTATTTTTTGTTTGAAGGATTTATTTTCTCGTTCCCTTTCTTACCATGTTTTTCTCTGATAGAAGCTCAATATGTAACAGTAATTTTGGCATCTGTTCTTCACACAAGTCTAACGCAGCAGATATAGTGCAAAGATGATAACTTTATTTTAAATCAAATTGGCTTTGTTCCCAGTCCTCATTGTTGGAGACCTTATTCTGCTAGGATGACTCATTGGTGATGTTGATGAAACTGTTCAGTTTGCCAGCTGGGATATTGATAGCAGGTGGAGGCTTCATTGCTAGAAAGAAGATTGGATACTTTACTCACTTTGTAGGGATTTAAATTGGTCATTGCTCCCAAGTGTTACCTAGTCTTAATCTGTTTGTTGTTTTATTACCGCATCAGTTGACATACGGTATACTATTTAGTTTATTGTCATTAGTATTATTAGTGTCATACTCCGTACAATGGATGTGAAAATTAAGTTCCTTTCCTGATAATGCTGAGTAAACCATATTCTCATCTTAACCCATTGTAACCAATGGTGTGATTGTGAGGTTAGCTGAATCTATCTCACTGTGCAGTCTACCATTGGAGAAGGAATTCAGAGTGCTCTACTATATTGCAGGTTACTTGCCAATAGAGATATTAATCCGTACTTCTCACTTCCTACCCAAAGTAGGTAAAACTAACAGGTGCTGGCTGCTAACGTCCTCCACGTTGTGAGCCTGTAAGGAATGCTACAGACTCACAACGCCTAGGCAGAAACAAACACCAGTACATATATTTTCTTTTCTTTTTTTAAAAGTGGTTATAAAACCAAACTATACATTAAAATGGGTGGGAATTATATAGACCAGAACTGTTAAGGCAGGGTTTGCTGTTGGTATTTTAATCCTTCAGGCTCTGGTCATTATTCCCCAGCGTAGCATAAATTCTTTGGAGTAATGATGTGGCATTCAGACTCTGGCAAAAATGCTTCAGGTTCGATAAAGCTGAATGTTGTTTTAAAAATGCCTCTCTCGTTCCGGTCTCCCCTTCCTCAGCTGACTCTTTCTGCACCATCATTCTTGCCATGAGCCTTGCAGGCTGCTGCCGTCTGGCCTCTCTGACCACCTGGTGCGGCACCTTAGTGATGGATGTGTTTGTCATGGTCAACACAGGCTCAGATGTGATGGTGCCAGTAAATATATTTTCATCAGTGACAAGAGTTGTATGATTAGTGTATCTTTGCTTAAGCTCACCCAAAGGAAAAAGTCTCTAGGATTAAAAAGATTGGTTGAAATATCACTGGACAGTTAACCTTAACTTTCAGTATGAAAAATGCCTAAAAATAAAAACCTGTAGTTGGGAGGAGAACGCACTCTGCTGATCCGTAGGGCAGTAGGCCCCTAATGAGGCAAAGTGAGGGAAAGCTTGACGTTCTTGACCTCAGTGTGTGCTGCCAAAGTCGAGGTTTAGCTGAGAAGCTTAAATAATGGCGAGAATTATAGAGGAAAGAACATAAAAGCTAAAATAAGAACTGTAGTGAATATAGTGGGAAAGTTTGAATACTTGGCTTCAAATCTAGCTTTGGCATTTACTGTGACCTTTACTTAAAAAAAAGACAAAAAACAATTTTTCTGGGACTGTGAAACAGAGAAATCATATCTAATAATTTTAAGAATGAAATACAATGTAAAAAAACTGCTGAAAACCAAAATGGTATTATTATATAAAATGGAAGGAATCATTGCTTAATTATCTTTTCAGAATAGAAAATAGACTATCCTTTAATCTTGCTCTGGTCTTAGATAAAAAGTAGAGATGGTGGGGAAGTGATGGCAGGTTGCTTACATTCACCTCTCAGCGCCATCTTCCTTCCGCCTTCATCCCAGTTCACCAGGGTCTGAGGAAAAGCTACGAACAAAATTACATGCAGAAGAGACTAAGGGTGGAGTTGGTGAGCATATCAGTAAATAACAAGGCTTTGAAATCTGAATAATTAGCTGTTTTCATGGGAAGATGACAGACCAGCAAGATGGAAGACAAGTGATGATTATCACCTACTTTGAGGTCAACAGAGCATAACACAATTTCATTAATAAATAAAAGTAAAAGAAAGTCATATTAGAGTGAATTAGTGAGTCAGCACCAACCTGTATGACAAGAGCGTAAATCTGTTATTTGTAAGTATCTTCATAATAAGGTAAAGAAAAAAAGTGACAAGAGCACCAGTAGTACTGGTTGTGGTTAGAAAAGAGCCATCTCTTCTTGGTAAACCCCAGGCAGTGATGATGAACAGAAAAAGACAGGTCAGGTAATAGAAGTAGAGAACTGAGGATGCTCCGTCAGATCACACAAGTACAGGGGAGCCTTTCATACTGACAAGGATCTATGGCTATCATGCTGAATGACTCATTACTGTGATATTTTAAAGCAAACTTGAAAGCTGGAGAATAAACAGTGGTCCTTGTACTTCAAGAAAAAAGCAGAACCTGTACTAGAACATGAAGAACTTAAAGGTCCAAAGAAAGCCAGGACTATGACTAAACATTTTGGAAGCAGTGAGTAAATTTTTCATTGAGGTTACTTTTGTTAGACAACCCTTTATGAGGCAATATATATAAAACTCCCATATCAAATTATATAGGAATTCCTAACAACTTAAAAAGTCAACTTCTAGAAGTGAAGAGCAGTGGTGTTAGGGATTTCAGGCCAGGCATGTGCCATTGCTGATGGAAGAGCTGGATCAGCCCTAACAGCACTGAAGCCAGTTCCCAGGGAATCCCAAAGAGGCACCTTAGAAGTCAGGGAAGTTGAATGCCATGTCCTCAGGGTGTCCTAAAGCGTCTCTCCTTGGAGAGAAATGGGAGTGCCTGAGACATCCTCCCACTCAAAACACAGTGGCCCATTCAATGTGTAGGATCAAGCCTCAGACCTTTTTTATTATAGTTACCCCAAATCTTCTTTTAAAGTTGGAGTAAACCTAATTTTTAAGCTTGATTTTCTCTTAATAATCTTTCTTCATCTTAGCTTATGTCTTTACAACCAACCAATTTGCTCAGAGTATATCATCAAAATATTATGTGTTGTATTTCTTAAACATGTAAGAGGATTAAAATACCACTTTGTCGATTGTGAACCAGAGAATAAGAACTGATTGCTCACCTCACATTTGGGAATATTCTTTCACAAGCCCTTAAGAGAAACTTAATGTTTCTAAATTGACATTTATCAAAAAGAATCTGATGATTATACAGTCATGAGATCAATAATGAAATTCTCGGTAGCATTATTTTGTAAATGTTGTACCCAGTAATATAATATTCCCAAAAATTTATTATAAAAATTTTCAAACAGTAGAAAGTTACTCATCACCTAGATACTCGTCAGCAATAACTTTGCCTGCTTTGTCACCTATCTATCAATCCATCAGTTCATCAATCCAGATTATTTTTAATATATTTTAAATTGTAGGTATCTGCACACTTCCTACTAGGCTCTGTATCATCAGCGAGAGTGCAATGTTGGCTTATCTTTTTCTTTTGATACAAAATTTTCATATAGTGAAATGCATAGAACTCAAGTGCACATTCACTGATTTTTGTCAAATTGCAAACAGTGCTGTAACATAATAAAGCATTTCCACCCTGGAAAGTCCCCACATGGCCTTTTCCAGTCACTCCCTCTCCCCATCTCAACTTCAAAGGCAACTACTGTTCTTTTTTACCATAAGTTAGATCTGTTCTAGAACTTTGGGTAACTAGAATAACACAGCATGTTACTCTTTTCTACAAGACTTCTTCACCGCCATAACATTTTGGAGATATGTCCATGTAGTCGGGTGTATAGAAGTTCTTTTTCTTACTGTTGCTGAGTAGCCTTTCATTGTATGACTGTATTGCAGTTTATTTTTAAAAAACACTGTCAGGATCATTCCTGCATACGTCTACCAAGCATAGGTTTTCATTTCTTTTTGGGTAAATACCTAGAATTAGCATTTTGGGGACATAGGATAGTTGTAAAAGAGACTGCCATGCATTTTTTCAATGCAGTCGTATTGTGCTCTGGATTTTATATTTTGCATGTGTGCAAAGATGTAAACTATTTTTATGATCCATATCAAAATATTAGAAGTGGGTTTGGGGGTAAAAGTGGCATTGTTTAAGGTTATGGATGGCACTTGGTGTTATTGGAGGGAAGCAAAGATCTGTCTGCCCAAACCAGCTCCTCACAGGGTTCCTGTGCCTGAAGTTCTAGCATTAGTTCCACTCCTGGAAAGGTTAAAGACCAAGCGTGGTCATATCTTAGCTAGAACAAACAGCACTGGTTTGTTTGTGTTACAGATTTTTGCCACCCACTTCCAGTAGGTAAATAAGTCTGATCATTGAATAGAAAGACTATTTTGTGATAGGAGTGAAGAGGGTAGCAAAAACCATACACTACTAGTCAGTCTCAGGCACAGCAGTGTGAGAGAGAGCCCCCCAGTCGGGGAAGTCCCCCAGTGGTGGTCAGGAGAGCAGAGGGCGGGGTGGGAAGAATTCTACCTCACGGTTTTGCATAGAGGCTAGCTATGCTTTTGCAGGAAATTTTAGCCTTTAAAAATCATGTTTCCTTTTTCTTTTTAATGTCTTACGTTTTTAAATTAATCCCATGACAGATGATAAAAATCATGTTGTCAATGTTGTCTTTTTATTCAGCACCACCCAGGTGCAGCTGTTTTACACTCCGGTGGCTTTCCTAGCTACTCTTTGCCTTCCCTCCTAGTGTGTTACATAGAGCACTCACCTGTGTTAGTCTACAAAGTTGTAAACGTGATTGTGTCTAATGCTCATGTTTAAAGATATGTATGTATGATTTATCCAATCTTTCCTATTAAATTTTTAAGGGCTGGGAAATTTGGCTTCTACTGTAAATCCTTATAATGTTCCACATGTTGTAAATATGCAATAAAAATGTTTATAATGGCAGCAGATTTTGACGTGTATTTCTTTGTAAATGGTCAACTTTGGACAGTAAGCATGGGTTCTGTTAATAAAGGTTGCTCATAGGATCTAGGGAGGATTCAGATTGTATAATATAATCTGATGAGTTGTGCATCTTTAAATCTATTCCAATTATTTTTTGTAACACTTTACATTTTTCTGACATTATCTAAAATCTTTGATTAAAATAAACATGTGACTTCTGTATTCTGAAATCATCTCGAATCATAGAAAACTGAGGCCTCTCCTTCCATCATCCGCAGCCCTGACCTGCCTTCCCACAGGCCTGGCACAGAAACTCAGTTCTCTTGCTAGGCCTTGTGTTGTCAGAAATGATCAGCTTCTCCCCATAATAGGTAGCGGTTAAACTTCTTTTGTTCCTACCAAGAAGTCCATTTTTAAAACATGAAAGGTGACTGTATATTTGAGGACGAAGGATGTTAGAACAAAATTAGCTTTCTTTGCAAAATGGCTACCAGGAATCTTGCATTGCTAAAGTTGGAAATTCGGACACTTTATACCTTGTGAAGTTAAGGTCAGGCGAGTGACTGTTCAACATACAAGCAAATGGTTATACAAAACAGAATGTGCATTTGTTATTAATAGATATTTCCATTTTACACATTATTCACCCTATCTGCATATTTTCCATTAAACACTCAGATATATCCACAAGCTTCTTCTAAACCCCCAAAGATAAGTGATCTGACCAATGTGTCTGTGTTTGGCCAAAACAAAGACCAGGAGGAAATGTGAATGTGTTAGTAGCAAACCTTGACATTCTTGTCTTTCTAATCCATTTTATTCTTACATTGAGAACATTCTCAGAATAGCTCTGGCAATTGTCTACACACAAGCGAACAGTTGCTCATGGGGAAGTCCAATATTGACGGCAGAGCCATACCTTCCTAATCTGTTCAAATTAGAAACGCATTTTCTCATCACAATGATTAAACATGCAGCTAGTCCTCTTCTTCAACTACATTATAGAGTAAGCAAGCTACGTGAACCATAGGATAAACTAGAAATCTAGCTAGCATTAATATTATGTATTGCAAGTTGTTAACAACTGACCTACCAATAGCTTTTTAGATCATGTCCCATTCATTAGTGGGAAGCTGCTTTTGTTCTAAGAAAATGTTTAAAGTTCATAGACCATAGAGATGTTTCTGTTAATGTTCAAAGGAGAACCGTTACATTACAGCCATGCAGTTAAAATCAGAACACGTGTTCAGCATGTTTCCTGGTGTTACTGATGCTGCTAGTGTGCAGACCACACTTCTGATGGCAAGGTTCGAGAATGTATTTTATAAAAAACTTAGTACATGTATGAGCTTTTCAGAGATACTGATAATCTGCTTGAAAATTAATTTCCCTAATAGGATATAAGAATGCATAGATGACATTTTGGGAATTGTGTGTAATTCTAGGGACCTCAGAAATCAAAAATATTTATGAAATTACCAGTGTCTGGAAGATAATCACATCCCATTTATGGTGAACTTCAGAAAATTCCACAGAGTTAAGGGTGAACTATCATTTTTTACTATTTCATGACTGAATGATTGGTATAGTCAACTAGAGACAATTAACTCTTTTATGCTTTATTCTTTAAGGTACTGTTAAAATTTAAGAGCAATGTGTAGTTAATATTTTTAAAAAGTACTCTAGTAAATGGAGAAAAGAACAAAAAGTAAAACCTGCACATAGTTCATCAGTACCAAGAACATGCAGCTAATATTTGATACATGTCCTTTGTATTTTACCAAATAAGACTATGTCATGCAAATTTAGTTCCTGCTTTTTAGAGTCCAAATATTCTACAGTTTTTCCTTTTTTTTTTTTTTGGCCAGGGCTGGGTTTGAACCCGCCACCTCCAGCATATGGGGCCGGTGCCCTACCCCTTTGAGCCACAGGCTCCTCCCTACAGTTTTTCCTTTTATAAATTCTTTCCCAGTGCAAGTCAATCACTGTGTGATGTTCAATGATAAGTACATATAGTAATTTATTGAAATATTAGGTGAAACATTTAATTTCATTCTTTTTCTCTTATTACTATTACAAGTTATGCTGCAGTGAACATCCTTCTCCTTAGTTTTTTTACTTCATTGCTTCTGGAGATTAATTCCTGAAAGTGGAAATGTTGGATGGAATGTATCCATATTTTAAGATTTTTAATAGATTTGGCCTAATTGCTTTCCATGAATTAGGTAAATTTATGTGTCTATCAACAGCTGGACACATGGCATGTTTTCCAATATGAAGTGTTATTTTTTTAAAAGTCTTTGCAAATCTCAGGCAAAACCAGTTTATTTTACTTCTTTTTTTTTTTTTTTTTTCTTTTTAGACAGAGTCTCAGTATGCCACCCTTGGTAGAGTGCCGTGGCATCACAGCTCACAGCAACCTCAAACTCTTGGGTTTAAGTGATTCTCTTGCCTCAGCTTCCTAAGTAGCTTGGACTACAGGCACCCACTACAACACCCAGCTATAATTTGGTTGTAGTTGTCATTGTTGTCAGCAGGCCTGGGCCCAAATCGCCAGCCTTGGTGAATGTGGCTGGCGCCCTACTCACTGAGCTATGGGTGCCGAGCCTATTTTACATTTTTTAATTGCTATGATGCTAAAAAAATTCTAGTGTTTTATTATTATCTATTCTGTTTCCCTTTTGGTGACTATTACTGTGTATGTATGTGTGTGTGTATATATATATATATATATATCTCTACTTTGGAATTTTAACATTTTTTCCTATTCAAAGAAGATTTTTATATAATAAGGATAATAATCCATCCAATAATTAATATTTGTAGCAAGTATTTTTTCTAGATTATTATTCTATCTTTATGAAGTTTGGTGATGTTAACATGCTCGTTTTTATGATGAAATCTATTATATTAACCAACCTTTTTATTATTTTTTTTACATTGCCTTAATTCTTAGAAAATCTTCAGCTTACATTCTGTTCCCCCTTGTGATGCTTGCTTTTTTTTACTTTTAATATTTATATACAGAAGCAATCTTTGTGCCTTGTGTGATGAGATGATATAATATGGTAGATTTTTCCAAATGTCAGATGTTCTCAATATCGCTTATTGAATCCTCCATCCTTCCCACTGATTTCTGATATTCCTTTGAAAACCCACTGAACTCTTCAGCCTCCTGGCCTGCTTCTGGGCTGTTTCTTCTGCCAGTATCACACTGCTTTGGGGACTGCTTTAAAAATGAAACGGGAAATCAAAAGTGCTTTTTATTAGAAACTGCTCTTTCCTACTGAAAGAATTTTCTTGGTGGCATAAGTAAAGAAAAATTCCTGAATGAGTAGAGTTGCCAGCAAACTTATGTGAGTAAAGCAATAAGGTTAGAGGTGTTTAAGCCAAAAGCAGAAGGGAAGAAGGAGCAGCTGAAAAACGGAGAGAGAGAACGAGGCTGCACAGAGTGCAGAGAGGAAAAAGGCCCAGAGAACAAGGTGAGAACACGGTACAAAAATGAAAGGCAAATGTAGATGCTGAACATTTGTGAAAAGAAGGAAATAATGAGGATGGTATCACCTTCACTGTAAAGTATCTTTACAGTAGTATATTTGCATATAAAATGCAAAATAACACTCAACAAGGCCTGATCCATAAGATCAACAAAGATAATACAAAACCAGAATGTTGTGTCAACATTAATGATTAAAAAAAAAAAAAAAAAAACAGGCTGAGACAGGAATCCAGGCCCTTGCACTGACATATCACAACAGATTCCCTGGTGTGATCAGGTTGGTGGTCAGAGTAATGCACGAGCACAGGGTTTACTAGACTTTCCTCAAGTTGGAAAGGTGTTTTAATTTTTTAGTTTGGTGAATTTAGTTATGATTGGTCTATACCTGTTCAAAATCAGATTTGCTTTAGACAGTGTGACACAGGAAAAGGGACACAGCCTTTGAGATTACATGATTTACAGGCAGCGGTTAAGAAGCTCGTTTTTGGCATCAGGTTGACTGATGTGTTAAGCTGTATTAGCTCTGTGATTTTGAGTAAGTTGTTTAATGTAGCTAGGTAAATTTCCTCAGTAAAATGAGATTAATATAGAAAACATCTGTTTCTCTGGAAATTAAATGACGTAGTTTGTAAACTGATCAGCAGGGTCGCTAGCATGTGATCAGTGCCCCATGCTGATATTTTTCTCTGAGCTTCTTAGCTTGCAAGTTCTCCAAAGGCAGGGGTCTGGCGTATCTTCTTCCCTGGTTTTCCTTGGGCTTAAAGCAATGCCTGACATCAGAAGTAGTTCAATTAAGTACTTGTTGAGAAAGAAAATGAGTATTTGCATGGTATTTGAAATGCCCAGAATTTTTGCTATGTTTTGTTTTTAGCCCATTTGACCCTTTCAGGAAGCTCTTCCTTAAGGGTGACAATAGGAAAGGAGGGAGTGGACCAGACTCACAAGTTTGCTTTTTGAGGGCCTAGTCCTCTAATATAAAAACTCTCTCTTTTTTTTAGCAAGAATACCCTTTAAATGCAACTTCATCTAAAAGGACAGACCTAACACATCAGATCATATGACATCTCCTCAGTGCAGTCCGAGAGCAGGAGTGGTAGACTGCGGGCAGGGGCTGTGGCAGGTGGTGCGTGCCCTGGCAAGCAGATAGGGGACAATGGGAAGGAGCACGAACAGACCTCCTCCACTGTGCTACTCTTCATGAACGAGTGCTGTTTTACTCTACAAAATTTGCAAATCCAAATATAATTACAAGATGGAAGTCTGGAGAGGTTCTAAATAAAATATACATTATTCATGATCCTAGAGGGTACATTCTAAATCAAAGACCTTCATTTCCGCTCCTTGATCCCAAGGTTTTATTTTTATTTTTATTTTTATTTTTGTTTGAGACAGAGCCTTACTCTGTGCCCTGGGTAAAGTGCTGGGGCATAATAGCTCACAGCAACCTCAAGTTCCTTGGTTCAAGAGATCTTCTTGCCTCCGCCTCCTGAGTAGCTGGGACTACCACCAATGCCTGGCAAATTTTAGTAGAAACAGGGGTGGAGGGGCATTTCACTCTTATTCAGACTGGTCTCAAACTCCTAAGCTCAAGTGATCACCCGCTTCAGCCTCCCAGAGTAATAGGATTATAGGCATGAGCCACCAGGCCTGGCCCAAGGTTTTATTTTTAAAGAAACAAGTTTGAGTTCATCCTTGAGTTTGCCTGAAATGTGACTTTGTTTCAACTATTTTATCCGCCAGTCCTCCAAACAACCCGTAAAGGAAAAAAATTAAGAAAACTGTCCAGCTATTTCTATAACTCAGATGTCCTCAAGCCTCTGGGAAGAGGAGACTTCACAATTCAGTAGCAGCCCAGATTTCCTGTTTATCATTTCTTCATGGATTCTGGCACCTGTTTCACCTGTCCTGTTTGGTCTGCTCAGACAGATCCACCTGTAGCCTTTAATGACCACTACTAGCCAAAGCACCCTCACTTCCTGTCCGTATACCTACCAACCAAAGTAGCAAAAGTGATAAAGAGAAAGGACCATGACGCAAACCCAAAGCTGTGCTATTATAGTTGTTCATTGGCATCCATTTATAAAATGGTGGTTATGTTATGATTGCTCACATCTATTTGGGTAATTCTTTAAGAGGATCCTTAGTTGACATTTTTGTTTGGAAGATAAGCCTAGATGTTGTTATAGTGCCTTCTGGTCAAAGTGCTTGATAAGTGTGTTTTGTCTCCTCCGACAAGGGGGCCTCTGAGAACAGAGATGGAGTTTTGTGCTTCTTCTGTTGTCTTTCTAAGGTGCTGATGTAGTGTTCTTACTCAGGGGCTTCTGCCCAGGAAGTCTTCAACTGTATGCATGACAGGTATGTTTATGGGTGACAGGTATGTTTATGGACATCGGTACAATTTTTGATCTAGCATTATAGGCTAGAGCAAGAGAAGGAAGCTGCAGGGACTTTGACTCACTTGTTTTGTGAACTTGGACAAGCTACTTAACTGCTCTTGCCTCAGATTTCCAACTCAGATAACAGAGGAAACAGTCTAGAATACAAGCCTAGCTTCTGAAACTGTTGAGAGGCCCAACTAGATTAAGTGGCTACATATTTAACAAGTCTAAAAGAGTTTGATGATGAGGGAGCTACTAAAGGGAACGAAGGCCTTGTGCAGTGGGTGCTCAGCTAAAATTTGTGGTGAAGCCATTGGCTGTCTCTGCTGGTAGGAGCTCAGAGCAGGACTTATGCCAGCAGCAGAACGTAAACTCTTCATCCCATAGATGGACTTTTGAAGTCCTTCATGAGATTGGAATTTGTGCTAGGAAACTGGCCGCCTGGGGTGGTGTGAGTTGGGTGGGGTGGGGTGCAGATGACCCGCTATGTTTGTTTCCATTTTTGATTTCCAGGTTTCTGAGAGTTTCTCTCATCTTGTTTCCTGTTTGTCCTAAAAGCTTAGATATATGAATATCTTTTTTCCTGCAGGTGTTACTAACTTCTTTATCTTTCCGGACAGTCTCAGCCATCATTGCCTTTCATGTGGGTTCTGTGATCTAGGCGAATGATGTAGTAATAAAAACAAAGATTCCCATGCAAGGGACAGCTGTGTGAGCACTGGTGAAAGGCACTTTTATTTGGAATGAGACTACAGATCTCAAACCATGCAGTAAAATGTCTAAAACTCAGTTAAATTTTAAAAAATAATTTACAGTAGAATTTATTAAAACATGTCTTTGTTCTTAAACTGATGTCAATAAACTGTCAGTAGATCATGAAATATCACCTCTGGAAAACTGAGAAAACCCATCACAATATTTCTTAAAATAACCTCATACGTGGTCTGGAACATACACATGTCCTTTGAAGGGTGGATGGTGCTGGCATCAGTACAGAGCTTCCGAAGGGGAGAACTTCAAAGGTGACCGCAGTGATGTTCAACAATGAGGGTTGCAGCACCTTTTCTATGATGGCTTTGTGGAACCATCAGACATCAAACACATTAACTTCTTTAATGATGTTTTGGTGTCCCTTCATGAAACATCATTATTTTTAAAGTTTTTCTCTTTTTAACTCTTTACATACTCCCTGCTTAGAATCCATTTAGGATATCTGATTTTTATGCCCATGGGTTTTACATGACATTATTATTCCTTCCTTGCCAAAATTATAGCTGGTTGGAGAAGTGGCAGCTCACCCTCAGTGACACTGCTGGCTTCCCCAGCAGCTGGAAAGACTTGGTGCTCTCTAGGCCTCTAGGCCTCCCCCGGGATCACACTGCAATGGAAAATTCTCAGCGCAACTGGAGGTTAGCAACAGAGGGAAAAACAAAGGAAATGCAATTTTCCAAAATCGAGTTGACTAAGACTCCTCCTATCTTTTCGTATGCTTGCCCTGCATTCTGGAGGGTAACACTCAGGACTCTCCATTACTGGAAGAGAAATTGTGTCAGAGAGAGAAAGCCTGCTAAGCTGGAACCTGGGTTCCCAGCTCAGCACAGGTAGGAAGTCATGTGACGTGAAGTTTTAAAAATAAACTTTTCAGGAGCCAGGCACAGTGGCTCATGTCTGCAATCCCAGCACTCTGGGAGGCCGAGGTGGGTGGTCATCTGAGCTCATGATTTTGAGACCAGCCTGAGCTAGAGCAAGACCCCCATCTCTAAAAATAGCCGGGCGTCATGGAGGGCGCCTGTAGTCCCAGCTACTTGGGAGGCTGAGGCAAGAGAATTGCTTGAGCCCAAGAGTTTGAGGTTGCTGTGAGCTATGAAGCCACACCAATCTATCGAGGGTGACAAAGTGAAACTGTCTCAAAAAACAAACAAAAAAAGAAAGAATGAATGAAAAAGAAACGTTCCAAAGCAGGGCTAGTTGGCATTTGAGGATTAGGTGCTATCATCATCTAAATGGGACTCTGGTAAATAAAAGGGATCTTAGGAACTATTGTGCCAGGGCAGCAGTGTAAACCAGGTTTGGGCTGGAGGCACCAACCCAGAAGGTCCCGCATGAACTAGCCACCCCTCCCTCAAGGATCTCACGGTTTTTTTTTTTGTTTGTTTTTTTTTAAACAAAGTTTCAATATGTCAGCTTGTGTAGAGCACTGTAGTGTCATAGCTCACAGCAATCTCAAACTCTTGGGCTCAAGAGGTTCCCCTGTCTCAGCCTCCTGAGTAGCTGGAACTACAGTCACCCACCACAATACCAGGCTAGGTTTTAGAGAAGAGGTCTCACTCTTGCTCAGGCTGGCTTGAACTCCTGAGCTCAAGCAATCCATCCACCTCAGCCTCCCAGAGTGCTGGGACTACAGGCATGAGCCACGGCGCCCAGCCAAGGATCCCATGTTCTAACATTATCACCACCTCTCCATCCTCTCTTAGCTGCAACCACACCTACCTACTGGATGCTTTTCAAATATAACAAGTGTGCCCCAGGCGCCTGGAATAGTCTTCCTCAAGACATCTGCTGGTCTTGCTCTTTTTGCTTAATCCAGGTCTCTACTCACATCTCATCTTTTATTTATTTATTTATTATTAAATCATAGCTGTGTACATTAATGCAATCATGGGGCACCATACACTGGCTTTATATACCATTTGACATATTTTCATCACACTGGTTAACATAGCCTTCCTGGCATTTTCTTAGTTATTCAAATCTCACCTATTAGAGAAACTTCTTCTGACTCCCTCCTAACATAATATTT
>CAUYPK010133823.1:0-18209 GCA_963574355.1 Loris lydekkerianus | reverse complement strand
TGTTCTGATCATGAAGGGATGCTGGATATTATCAAAAGCTTTTTCTGCATCAATTGAAAGAATCATATGGTCCTTATTTTTTAGTTTGTTTATGTGTTGAATTACATTTATAGATTTACGTATATTGAACCAGCCTTGAGAGCCTGGGATAAATTCGACTTGGTCCTGGTGTATCATTTTGTTGATGTGTTGTTGGATTCTGTTTGTTAGGAACTTATTGAGTATTTTAGCATCAATATTCATTAGTGATATTGGTCTATAATTTTCTTTTCTTGTTGGGTCTTTCCCTGGTTTGGGGATCAAGGTGATGTTTGATTCGTCGGTGTTGGGTAATATTCCTTCTTCTTCTATAGTTTGGAAGAGGTTTAGTAGTATAGAATTCTGACGTAAAGCCATCTGGTCCTGGGCTTTTCTTTTTAGGGAGATTTTGTATAGTTGATGCTATTTCAGATCTCGATATAGCCTGTTCAACATTTCCACTTCGTTCTAGCTAAGTCTTGGTAGGTGGCGTAGTTCTAGGTATTGGTCAATTTCTTTCAGATTTTTGTATTTCTGAGAGTAAAGTTTTTTGTAGTATTTGTCAAGAATTTTTTGAATTTCTGAGGGGTCTGTTATTTCATTTTTACCATTTCTGATTGATGAAATTAGAGAATTTACTCTTTTTTTTCTGGTTAGGTTGGCCAAAGGTTTAACTATTTTATTGATCTTTTCAAAAAACCAACTTTTGGATTTATAGATCTGTCGTATAATTCTTGGCCTTTTCCTTTTCTATCTGCACTCTGTCGCTTAGTGATCCCGCTGTCCACATGTGTGGCTTCAGTAATCACATCTCTGCCAACAACATTCAAATCCATAGCTCCATGCCAGATTCCTTCTCAGTCTTAGGTTTCATACTGTCTGTTTGGCAATTCCATTTAAGTCTTCTCTTTATCTCAAAACCACTATGTCTAATAGGTGGAACTCATATTTCCCTTCAAGCTTGTTCCTTTCTCTGGCCCATTTCTGTGGCTTCGTATCTGGATCCTGTCTCCTGCCTCCCACATCAAAGCACTTAGAAATACCAGATCTTTCTCTGCAAGAATTTGCAACTGTTTTTTGCTTTCCCTTCCCAGTGTCACCACCTAGGCTTATGCCACCATTACCTCTTGCCTAGATTATAGATGCGGTCTTTTAACTTACTCACATAAGTTTCATTTCAACTCATCCCACACATAGTTGCCAGATTCATCTTCTGAACTATCAAGTTGAAAAAGTTCTCCTGACTCCCCTCTGTCTATGGATTAGCCAGACATTTAAAGCTTTCCATTGTAGGGACGAAGGGAAACTTTCCCTTTCCCTGAAAATTTGCTGAAAGATCAACTCACAATTAAGTCAGATTAATAAGAGAAAGGTTAAGTTACCGGAAGCATAGGGAGAATCAGAGTATGAAAGGAATGGCCTTACACAAGTAATAGGAAAATACCTAATCTTACTATTTCCTTGTAATAGTTAAAGATCAATCCTGAGTTCTCCTGCAAAAAAGGCATTCTACAGGAGATCTGTTTTGTGCAACTTCTGAAAACAAGCTGACCAGACCTAAAAGAGACATGCATTTTTCTCTTTAAAATTGTTTTTTGACTACTTGGGAGGCTGGGCTTAAGCCCAAGTGTTTGAGGTTGCTGTGAGCTATGGTGCCAGGGCATTCTACTGAGGGTGACATAGTTAAGACTCTGTCTTAAAAAAAAAAAAAAAAAAATTGTTTTTTGAAAATTTGCTTTTATAGAGTTCCTGAGTAAACAGCAGGAGAATGAGTTATAGCCTCAACCAAGGGCACAGTCACATCTCCTACCATAATCCTGCCTCCACGAAAAGTCAGGGTGCCAACTCTGATTGAACTTTGGCATCCTTGCAGTTTTGTTATCTTCCTGCCACCAGGAAGCAAGAACAGAAGGAATGTAGCTGTTTACAGTCCCCTGTTAATTTGGCCACAGCCATAAGTCTTCTCCACTTGCTTTACAACTTCTAAATAGGCCAGATTCTCTCTGCCAACACAATCTCCCTCTTCTTCCTTGTGTTGGCCCTTTCACCTCTTGGGAAAAGTAAAGCAAACTTCTTCCAATCCTAATCTTTGGAGATATCTTTCTCAAAACCTGGTCCACTAGTTCACAGCCCAACGGAATGATTACTCAATATCCCAGTGAAGTTCAGATGTTTTTATACTTGTCTCTTTGGAGGGGAGGGGAAATCAGGAATACAGGTAATTCTGTTTAGAGGTGACAAATGGTGCTGGGGAGGACAAATAGATGGTGTAAACAGATTAATTTGTAAATGATTCTCTTTTAAAATTAAATTAACCTGAAGGACAGGTATTATATTTAAATGATTTGGGCCAGGTCTGGTTGCATTCTTGATCTCCTTTCTTGCAATAGTATATTGACAAAACAGGATGAGGGAGGGAAGCACATTGTTGTTTTGGTTTATGCAGACAGAGGGCAAGCCTCTTCCAAGGGCCTGTTAAGCACTAAGAGCCTTTAATTTAAAATATTCTTTATACTAAGGAGTCGTATTTGGGGGTAAAATTTCCTGAGCTCCTTTACCATATAATCCTAATGACTACAATTTGGTTTTCAAATCTTATTTCCCATTTCTTTTGAAGGAACTCAGGAAATTTTACCCCAAAATATGACTCCTTAATAGAAAGAGTATTTTGAATTAAAGGCCCTTAGTGATCAACAGGCCTGGAAGGGGCTTTTCCTCTATCTTGACAAGAAAACCCAGATCCATCAAAAGAACAATCTCTTCCCTTTCCTGTTATCTCAATATATTATGGGAAAGAAGATCAGGCCTGAATCATTTTAAATATAATACCTGCCTCTTAGGTCAATTTGCAAAGAGAATAATTTACAAGTCAATATGTTCCCCCCTATCCATTTACTCTCCCAAGTATCTATTTATCCTCCCTAATAACCATTTATTGTCCCTAAACATAATCACCTATATTCCTCATGTGTCCTTTCCCTGTAAAAGATTCTGGACCCCATTGGGATATTGAGTATTCACTCTGGTGTGTACACATAGTAAATAAACCTCTTTCTCTGATCAGTCTGCTTTAGTGTGAGTTATCTTTCAGTGAACCTTCCAGGCTAATGGGGAAGTTTCCCTTCACCCCCACACTTTCTTTCTTGTACTTGACTTTCTTACATCCTTTTGTTCTCCCAGGTGCTGTGTACTTTCTTTATAGCTCCCCTCTGCAAGGAACGCCTTTGGTAGTTAGAATTAGATTCAGTTCTGCGTGGCAGAAAACCCAGTGGAATGTACCTGTTGCGTTTTCACCAGAGCCTTCCGTGACCTGCTCATCTTCTCCCACAGCTTCTATGCCCACAGATAGCCCAGGCAACTGTTAGCTGAACTGGTGAGAAAGTATGAAAGTCCAATTCTCTGTCTGGAATCAGGGTGTTCACCTAACTAAGTGATTGAGGCAAAAATCTCAGTCAGTGGAGATTTATTAAGCCAAAGTTGAGAAAGTGCTTGGGAAATCACAAACCACAGACAAGCATGGCTGTTTTTTCCAAAGGTCAAGTTGGATCCTTTAGCATTTTAAAGGCATACAGACAGAAGCACAAAAGGGGAGCTGATGAGGCAAAGTGCGTACATTCTTGTGAGGCCCAGGAAGCCTACATTTTACAAGATATAAGGTGAATGTGAAGGGAAAAAGGGACTGGAGGAAGCATCGACTATGTGGATGTCCCTGTGTAGATGGAAGAATGTCCAATTCTGTGTCCTTATCTGTTACCTGTGAAGATAAACCTGTAATTCATTATTAGTGTGGAATCAAAAAAGCTTTAGTATTAGGTGCTGGGATGTAGTTATAATTTGCATATCCTTGTTTACCTGAGATCAGCAAAGAACTTACTTAATGAATAGTCTGTACGGCCAGCTCTCCACGGTGCCTGAGGCCTTCACCTTCTCTTTTGCATGAGGAATTCTGGGGAGGTGGCCCTGAGATTTTGATTTTCTTTTTACAAGGGCAAACTCTGATGTGTAATTCACACTCCAGAGCTGCCCTTGGGGATCAGCTGAGAGCATACCCTTGCTT
Organism: Loris lydekkerianus; assembly: GCA_963574355.1. NCBI lineage: Eukaryota > Metazoa > Chordata > Mammalia > Primates > Lorisidae > Loris > Loris lydekkerianus. The sequence goes on along the minus strand of CAUYPK010133823.1, from coordinate 14,134 downwards.
GTCCTTCTCCTTCCCCTGTTGTGCTCCCCACACTCCCTGACTGGTTTATCCTGGGAGCATTTGTTTAACAAATCACTTGCACAGAAGCCTCCTCTTAGAACTGCTTCTGGAAACCTAGCCTAGGACACTTATGTAAGGGCAGCTTAGAAAGATGTTAGCAGTCCTCACTTGGTGTCTTCGGGATCACCAGGGACCCAGAGTGCTTTAACATTGCTGCCCACCTTTCTCAATGTGTGGCTTCTTCCTTAGGTCAGAGATAACTGTTCCTGCTTTACTCACTGGCTTCACACCCTAACCAGCAGGAGGGAGACAAAGAAAGGAGGAAACACGCTCCTCCTTCCACTTAAGAACCCCAAATGGAAGTTGTACACTCTGTATTTTTATGTCCTTTAATGCAGAACTTGGTCATGTGTCATCCCAGGCTGCAAGGGAGCCCTTATTCTGGGTGGTCAGTTGCATAGCTAAAATTTAGGGATATCATTATTAAGGAAGACAAGGAAACAGATACTAAGAGACAACTCAGTCGTGCTTCTCTTTCTTACCTGTATTTGTCCAAATTTTTCTAAACTCAGTGCAAATGCTTTTATCTCAGATCCTTTTTTTTTTTTTTTTTTTTGAGACAGAATCTCACTATTGGTTATGTTGCCCTTGTTAGAGTGCCATAGTGTCACAGCTCACAGCAACCTCAAACTCTTAGACTTAAGTGATTCTCTTGCCTCAGCCTCCCAAGAAGCTGGGACGACAGGTGTCCACCACGCCTGTGTATTTTTTTGTTGCAGTTGTCATGGTTGATTTTAGCTGGGCCAGGCTGAGCTCGAACCTGCCAGGCTCGTTGTATGTGGCCAGTGCCCTACCCACTGAGCTGCGGGCACCACCCTCAGATCCTTTCTTGACCTCCTGGTTAAGGAAGTCTAGAACTCCATGGTACCCTTCCTATGGCCCGGAAGTTTTTCTACCCTGTTTACAGTTTGTCATGACCTCATAAATGATCACACGAGACACGGATTGACAGTACCATAGGCTAACCATAGGTACAGGATAGCACTGAGCATTTCTCGCAGAGTCTTTTTATTGAGAAGATACATAATAGGCGGAAAGATTACTCAGCAAAGACATGCAGGGGCTGCGTGCTCAGGGAAATGATCTCATAGGTGCCAACGGAGTATGTACTCAAGGAAATGATCTTCAAGAGTGGTAAGGAAATGATCTTCAAAATACTAAATGCAATTTTTCTCCACTAATCCTTTAAGGAACTGTCATAAAATGCTTAATGTTTAACAATAGCCTTACTACTACTATAGGACTGAACTTTGCTCCACCAGGATTACTGAGTTACTTGGTGGCTTGCCTTCCAAGTCACAAGGGATTTCCAGGCTTGCCAGGAGAACGTCTTGTTCTTAGTAATTCCTCACATGAGTTATGACATTAGTGACTGTTGTAGTAAGTACAATATTTAATCCTCTATAATTGTTATTTGCATATGCATTCCCCATAGGACTGTAGACATCTTTAGAGTAAAAGGCAAGCTTCAATGAATTTCTGAGTTGAAACTTGAAATTCCACAATTCCCTTATGGGTTTGGAGTCAGACCAGTCTGGTTCAAAGGAAAACTTTCTCCTTAATCTAGTTATCAACATTCATTTGCTTAGTCTACAAATATTTACAGCAGCAGCTTCTCTGCCAGGCACTGTTTACAGGTGCTAGAAACGTGGCAAAGAACAACACGAAGAAGATCCCCACTCCCACAACAACTGGGAAGCATAAGGATTAAGGGTGCAAACTCCATAGCCAGACCATTTGGGTTTGTATCCTAGGTCCACTGCTTATCAGCTGTGTGACCACGGGCAAGCTACTCTGTCTTTCTGTTCCTAACCTTTATCCTCTGAAACATGGGAATGTTCAGAGTGCAAAATTTTAATATTGGGAAGATTATATGAGTTAGAATAGTGGCTGGCATAAAATAAGAGGGACATAAGTGTTATGTCATTATAGAGTTAACATTCTCGTAGGGGAGGGAATAAGCAAATAAACAAGAAAAATATTAGGCAGTGATAACTACCATGAAGGAAATGAAAAAGGAAGGTGGGAGAGAGAGTTACTGAGGGTCCTCCTTGTACAAGTGGTCAGGGAAAGTTTCTAGGAGATGACATTAAGCAGCCAGGAAGTGTTTGTGGAAAGCTTTCAGGGATGGTAATGACAAGACTATGAAGGCAGGTCTGAGCTGAGGGGTTGGAGGCAGAAAGAAGCTGTGGGCTGGAGCAGGTGGTGAAAGGGAGACTGAGGTGGTCTGAGAGAAGCCTGGGGCCAGGCATGGAGGGGCTTTGTAAGTTGGGGAAAAAACCTGGATTTGATTCTTAGTACAATGACAAGCCATTGCAGGGTTTTAAGCGGAGGAGATTTATGTTACAAAAGATAATTCTGGTTGCAGGATAGAGGGTAAATGGATTCTAAGTGTTTAAGAGTGGAATGAAGGGGTTGGTTAGAAGACTACTGTAATGATGGTATAGATGAGAGAGAACAGTAAACATGGAAAGAAGTGGAAAATTCGATGCATGTTTTGGAGGTAAAATCAACAGGAGTGGGTGATGGATTGGATGTGGGAGGTAAGGTGAAGAGAAAACTCAAGAGCAACTCTCAAATTTTTAGCTGGAACTCCTTCCTGGTATGAGATGTGGAGAAACAATTGCATGGAAATTAAGAATTCTACTTTGGGCCAGGCACAGTAGTGGGCACCTGGAGTCCTACTTACTTAGGAGGCTAAAGTGAGAGAATCCCTTGAGCCCAGAAGTTTGAGATTAACCTGAGCAACATATCAAGACTTAGTCTCAAAAATTAATTAATTAATTAATTAAAAAACTTCTACTTTGTCTGTTTGGGTGGGCAAATTACTTAAGCTCTTTAAGCTTCAGTTTTCTTATCTAGAGTATGAAAATGTCTATAATGTCCCCATCTGCAGAAGAGCATGGTGGTTAAGAGAACAGATGCCTGGCTTTAAATCTCAACTCTGTAGTTTATTAGCTGTGGACCATGTGCCAGTCATGTTGTCTCCCTGTGCCTTGGTTTTCTTATCTATAAACTAGGGATGATCATAGTACCTAACTCAAATGGTTGTATATGTTAACATTAAAAGAATTAATATCTATGAAGTGCTTAGATAGTTTTTGATACATAGTAAAGTTGTGCTACTATCATAGATATATAAAAACAAATAGAGTGGAATTGAACCTTTTATTGGATAAGTGGCTCACCTCTCCGAGATAATCCTTAGCTATTGTTAAATAAAGAAAGAAACAAACTTCTGTCCCCTGTGTAGTATACTACATGACTCTGCTCAGTAATGTAGTATTCATTATTTATGATTGCCCCAAGGCAGCCAGAGCTGGCTGAGTCACCCTATGCACAGCACCACTGAGAGCTAGGCCTTCAGACAGCTCTTTTCCCAGTTTCCCACCACCCATTACTGCCTGGAGGAAGATAACTTAGAGAGCAGAGAATCTGCTCTCTAAGCCACCTTTACCCATGACTCCACCCTAACCAAGGGTTTATCAGTTTCTATCTACCCCCAAGGCCTCCCCAGCTGAGTAAAGTTCAGCCCCTGGAAATTACAGGTCAATTATCAGAAAAATTAAAGGCATATCCTCTGTGGCTGCCTACCAAGAACCTTCAGGAGCATTTATCTCCATCTCTTTCTTTCCTGAGGATAAAACTCTCCCTGTAAGTCCTAGGTATTGATTCAACAAACTATAACTGAGTCATAAATTATTTTTCTAAGAATCAAAAGGTGTTTGTTTCACAATACAGTACACAGAAGGTCCCCCAGTAGCTCCTGTTCTCCCACCCCCAATGTCTACTGTTCTCTTCTGACTTAATCAACCACAAGTGTTAAGTCAGTCTCTCTCTACACCTCACACTCTACACAAAACCTAACTCAAAATGGAGCGCAGACTTAGAGGTAAAACATAAAACTATAAAATGTTTAGAAGAAAACATAGGAATTAATTATTAGGGTGGACAGCTAGTACACATGGATTTTGAGAAAAATTTCTCCAGACAAAGTTTAGGATAGAAAGAAGTTTATTTACTTTCCCTTAAGGGGAAAAGGACCAGCATGGAAAGGAAGAATGGGCCGGCCTCAAAAACCAGCTAATGAGGTTTTTTAAGGGGGTTGTAAAAATGGCTAAGAAACTGTATCTGCTTCTTTCTTCTTAGCAGCATGTAGATAACAAGCCAGACCAGATGTCAAAGTCCAAGAGCTGATTCCTCGGATTATCAGGGATTATCAGTGATGTGATTGTCCTCAAGATATGGCTGAAGCTTGTGTCCCTTTCTCTGGCTGTTTACTCAAGGATTCTGTGAAAAGTAAATTCTCAAAAACAATTATGAAAGAGATTTACATCTCCTTTCTGTCACTCCTTTTCAGAAGTTGTACAAAACAGAACTCCTGGAGGGTACCTATTATTGGTAGAACTCACAGGATTGATCTTTAACTGTTACTAGGAAATTGTAGGATTAGGTATTTTCCTGTTATTTTTCCAAGGCTGAACTTTTCAAGAATCATCCTTAGCCTGTTCACATGGTATAGAGTAGTATACCATGAGTGGTAATTGTATAGAGTGATTTTGAATATTGAATGAGCATTGCATTCTTAATTGGTCATGATGTATACTGATTTTTATATATTGTTGAGTTCTATTTGCTAATATTTTGTTAGGGTTTTTGTGTCTATATTCATGAAGGATGTTGAATTATATGAGGTGGAGTTTTTTGGTTTTAATATCATGGTAATACTAGCTTTATAAAATGAATTAGGAAGTGTTATCTCTCTTCCATTTCCTGAAAGAGATTATACATACAGAACTGAGCTAAAGACAGGGTCTTTTTTTTATTTTTAAAATTTTTTACTTTGTCACCCTCGGTAGAGAGCCGTGGCACCAAAGCTCTAGCTCTTTGGGCTTAGGTGATTCTCTTGCCTTAGCCTCCGGAGAAGCTGGGACTATAGGAACCTACCACAATGCCTGGCTATTTTTTTATTGTTGTTGTTGCAGTTTGGCCAGGGCCCAGTTCGAACCCACCACCCTCGGTATATGGGGCTGGTGCCCTACCCACTGAGCCACAGGCACCACCCTGGAGATGGGGTCTTGCTCTTGCTCAGGCTGGTCTCGAACTCCTGAGCTCAAGTGATCCACCCTCTTTGACCTCCCAGAGTGCTAGGATTACAGGCATGAGCCATCATACCTGCGCTTGTCTGTGTTTTTAAAATGGTTACAAGGAGAACGTATTCATATATTACTGGTGTCATTTAAATCCATTTTCTAAAGAATATTTTCTCTTCATTTTTTTTCTGAGTGATGTGTAAAGTTTATATAATTTATTATTTTTTCAGATCCCTTAATAAGCTTGTTGTCACTGTTCTCTGGAGAATCATCACTAGGGCAATGGAGTATGGTTGCTAGAAAAAATACAGGATGCCCAGGGTGAATTTCAAATAAATCACAAACACATTTTTTAGCATGTAATATTTGGAACATACTCAACTAAAACATTAGTTGTGTATCTGAGATTAAAATTTAACTGGCTGTCCTATATTTTTGTTTGCAAGTCTGGAAACCTTATGAAGGGGATATGAGAGAGGACTTTTTGTGCCAAGATGTGAAGTAGAACCCAGATCCACTGGCAACCTGCTGACACTCATGGTGTTGTGTACCACCCTGTGAGCCAGAGAAAAGTTCCAAGGGGAAGATACTGGGGCCAAAGTCAGGTTGGCAAGCTAACGTATCTCCTGAAAATTGCCTTTATTGCTTATCAAGTTAGTGAGATGTTATGATATGGGGGGATGATTTGGAGCAAGGTTATAGAACAGTGCAATAGGAGTTTGTTTTTGTGCTTAAACATACTTGTGTTTTCCACAAAATTAGGCTTTGGATTTAGGCTTGGGTAGCTCTGCTGTAGCTACAATGAGGTAACTTGGTAACTTTCCTGCTTCTGGGCTCTATCTAGGTCTTTTTACATTACCCAGTGGCTATCAAAGCCCATGGCTACTAAGGGGGGTTTCTCTTAGTCAAAGGTCATTGCAAGAACTTTCTTTCCCAGGCTCTTTTTTCCCTCTTCAGGGAGATGTACATATATCACCTTTCTCATTTTTGGTTTTCCCCATTTTTGTCTTATAAAATTTCAGCATGGTCAATACTTCCTCAAATGGATAAACTCTTCATTTTGTTTTCCTTCTTAGCTCTCCCCTTAATTTTTTTCTTTTCCCTTTCAGAATTTGTGCTTAGAGAAATCGCTCTTGATTTTTCATCTCTCCAATTTATGAACCAACCAACCAACCAACTAACCCATCTCAGAGAAAAGGTTCAAAGGATTCTTCAATCTAGTCATACTGTAGTTAGTGTAGAGCTAATCTCTGGAAGACAGTCCCTTTTGCTGTAGGAAATCAGCTTTGGGAAGACTGAGGAAGGGTTACCACTGGAGAAGGAGGGGATTGGATCATGCAGAAATCTAGCTTTTTTAAAACATCAGATCTACAGATTTACCCACGGTTTGTCTTTTTTTCCTTTTAAAAATCAACTCTATTGAGATACAGAACTTTTCTATCACCCTAGAAAGCTTCTCTGTGCTGCTGTGCTCAGAATCATTGATTTGATTTCTATTACTATAGCCTAGTTTTGTCCATCTTAGAACTTTATATAAATTGTCCTTTTCCTTTGGTTTTCCTTATGTAATTTGTTGGGGTTTCTAGGGGACCCCAACCTTGGCTGTAGGCTGAGAAGGGAGACGATGCTGAAGGAAGGAGATGTCATACAAACTTAATGCATAAAGTCTGAGAAGCCTGGAGAGGCATACACTGTCTCATGTACCAAATGGTAGACTGAGGCAGTACAGCTTTGTTTCAATCTCTCAGGGGTCGTTTATTGTGGTCAATTGGAATATGTTCATGAAAGAATGCAGGGTTGTTCAAATTTGAAAATAAGATTAGAGTGAATCCTCAGCTCCCAGGAAAATGGAGGTAATCAGGAACATAGGGTAATGGAAAATCTGGAATGGACTGGTAACATATATTTAGAAAAGGTGAGGGGGAAAGCAGGTTTCATCTCTGCAGAGCAAATATCTTAACCTCCCTAATCAAGACTGCTGATTAGGAGACCAGTCTTAACCCACCTGTTCTGCTGATCCCCCATGCAGGGATGGTCATGCATGTTCCCCTGTCTGGGCTGCCTCTGGGCTCTTCTCTTCTTAGGTGATCTGAGATGAACCACAGGGAGGGTTCGCCTGCATGCTTTACCCTGAATTGGAGGGTCCATGGAGAGATTAGCCTTTCTACCTCCTACGGTAATTTTTTCCCACGTAGAAATAAAAGAATTATTGTAGGTTTTATGTGTTTTTAAAACAGTATTTAGATCTTAGATCCATCTGACATTTATTTTGGTATATCGTGTGACAGGCTCAGATCTCATTTCATTTATTTTTCTTCAGAGAGCTACCCAGTTGTCTCAACATTATTTGTTCATAAATCTTTTTCTCACTAGTTGAAATGCCACCTTTATCATATATTAAATTCCCAAGTGTGTTTGGGTCTATTTCTGGGCCCTCTCTTCTGTTCCTTTGATTTATTTGCTCATGTATTAATGCAATAGTGTTTTAATTAAAGCTGCTTTAAAAAAATTTTTAATTTTAATTTTTTTTTTTTTTTTTTGAGACAGAATCTCACTCTGGCCCGCTGAGTAGAGTGCCATGGTGTCATAAGCTCACAGCAACCTCAAGTTCTTGGGCTAAAGTGATCATCTTGCCTAAGATTTCTATTTATAGAGACAGAATCTTGCTATTGCTCAGGCTGGTCTTAAACTTCTGAGCTCAAGCAATCCACCTGTCTCAGCCTCCCAGAATGCTAGGATTACAGGCATGAGTCACCACACCCAGCCAAGGCTACTTTATTTTTAAAATGGTTCATTTAGGGTTTTCTGTGCTATCTTTTTGATGGGTTACGTATTAATTGTCTGTTGCTGCATAACAAATTACTTTAAGGGCGGCGCCTGTGGCTCAGGGAGTAGGGCACCAGCCCCATATACTGAGGGTGGCAGGTTTGAACCCAGCCCTGGCCACAGTGCCTGGCCAAACTGCAAAAAAAAAATAGCCAGGCATTGTGGCGGGTCCCTGTAGTCCTAGATACTCAGGAGGCCGATGCTGGAGAATCGCCTAAGCCCAAAGAGCTGGAGGTTGCTGTGAGCTGTGACAACACAGCACTCTATGGAGAGCAACAAAGTGAGACTCTATCTCTAAAAAAACAAATAAACAAAAAACCCCACCAATTACCTTAAAAAATAGCAGCTTGAAAATGTGTTATCTCACAGTCTCTGAGAGTCAGAAGTCTGAGAGCAATATATTTCTCATGAGCTTGTGCATCTGTCAGCTGGGCTGCACTTGTCTCAAGTCTTGCCTGGAGCTGAGACTTTTTTCCAAGTTCACTCACATGGTTAAGTAAGCAGGTCTCAGGTCCTTACTGGCTTCTGGTTGGAGGATTCAGCTCCTTGCCATATGGCTCTTGCCATAGGGTTACTCTCAACGTGGTGGCCAGGGATGAGAGAGGGCTCAAGGCAGAACACTCATGTGTTTTTTTTTTTTTTTGACAGACACATCTTTTGTCTCTTTCTTTTTTTTTTTTTTGCAGTTTCTGGCCAGGGCTGGGTCTGAACATGCCACCTCTGGCATTTGGGGCTAGCACCCTACTCTTTTGAGCCACAGGCACCACCTATCATGTTTTTTTAATTTTAATTTTAATTTTTTTAAAGATAGAGTCTCAGTTTGTTACCCTGGGTAGAGTACCATGACATCACAACTCACAGCAACCTCAAACTCTTGGACTCAGCCTCCTGAGTAACTGGGACTTCAGGCATCCACCACAAGGCCCAGCTATTTTCTTAGAGATGGGGTCATGGTTTTTCTCAGGCTGGTTTTGAACTCCTGAGCTCAAGCAATCCACTCACCTCAGCCTCCCAGAGTGCTGGGGTTACAGGTGTGAGCCACAGTGCCTGGCCCTAGAACACTCGGGTTTTTATAAACAAATCTCAGAAGTGACAGACCATTCCATTTGCCAGCTCACTCTGGTCTGACATAAGGGTATGCCAGCTGGCAGGGATCACAGGCTATCTCAGAGATTGGCTACCTCCATTCTCATCACAGCTCTCTTCTGTCCTAGGAGTTCTCATGCTCTTTATGAAGCTGCTTCTTTCTATGACCAATAATTCCCAAATCATTCCACTTATTTTTTAACTTACTCTCCTGATCTCCAGAATTGTTTGCCCAACTGCACGGGTGCTTTGTCTGAAATATCCCATAGTAATCTCAGTGTGACTTTTGCCACACCTTCCTCAGGGCCTTCTTCCCTTTTACGTGTATCACTCTACATTGTATATATTTTATTCCTGCTTTAGACTGTAAGCTTGTTTTCGTTTATTTATTTTTGTAAGCTTATTGGAGGTAGGAACTATACTCATGTCATCCTTATGTTTGCAATACTTAATACAGTGCCTAGCATGAAGTAGGTGCCCATACAACCTGGGTGGTACGTGGACACCTGGGACTCTACAGCCTTTAGTCCTGGATATTGCCAGAGGTCTGACCTGGGGTTTAGGGGAGGAGCTGCTCTGGAGGCGTTGAGACTGAGGCCTGTGGTCTGGTGGTGGCACTGGTGGAAATGTCTGTGTGGGGTTGTATCCAGCTCTGCCTCCTCAGCCAACTAAGCCTGTAGCTGCCTATCCTTCTCCTTTCTGCCCCCACCCACTTCCACAGTGTAGAGTCTGGAGTCTGTCCGTTTCTACCATAGGAGAGCATCTCTGGGGACACTTGGCCTACCAGGAGTGGGACCTTGGTGAGTGGTACGTGCAGCATGCTGCAGCATATTACTCAGACAGCAAGTCCTGCACACACACGTCCAACTTCCTCCCCAGCTGTGGGTGAGGCCTTTTCATACCCTCTCCGAATTCTGGGACTATAAATTCCACTAATCCTTGAGTTTTTCAGATAGTATCAGCAGTGCCTGAAACCCAACCTGTTGCTTACTCGCATCCTGACAATCAGCTGCAGACTGCCACGACAGAGGAGCTCCTGACCTGTTCTCCAGAGAGATAGTAGCACAGCTAGGTAAGGTTGAACTGGCATCACTGCAGCCCAGGATGGGACAGGTGGCCCAGGCTAAGACTACTTCACTGCCTCACTGCCTTGCTTTGGGGTCAATGGCAACTGGAACTGTCCACTTCCACTCCTTTTTACTCTTTGCACTGATGTTTCTCTCCTTGGCTCTGTGTTTACAGCCTGGTCTTTATTTCTTCTTTGATTCTCATGGCAAAGATCTTGGTGCAATGGGAGCCCTTAGGACCACTCAAATAAGACCCTTGTTGCATCAAGGTGCAGACAATGGCTAGAGAGGGAACAGATTTGTCCAAGTTCACACAGCTTCTGCTGACTTCTCTTTAGTCTTTCTCTTTTCTGTTTTTCAATGTTTCTAATTATTCCACATCTCTCATTCTCTCTCCCCTAATCTTTGTTTTCTTTCCTTTTCACTTTCCCTTCCTTGTTTTTCTCTCTTTGGACCCAGCACTAAAAGCCATCCACCTCCAAGATGGGACTAGGTTGAGGGTGTGTTCATTTGGCTTCCCTCTCCAGTATCTGAATCAGGGCATCTGAATTAGTCAGCTTGGAAAGAGGTATCAGAGTGGGCAGTGAGGCTCTGGGACCACTTGATGCTCCTAGGACATGTGGTCAACCCTGCTCCGGCTGACGCTGTGACTGCTTCAGGAGGGAGCATGAGTGAGTGAGTGTATATGTGTGGGGATTGAGCCAGAGGCCTTGAAAGCTGGTTATTCAACCCTTTCTCCCAAAAGAGGGGCTTTGCATAGGAAGAGGAAGGAAGGGAAACAGAAGAGGCCTGACCTCATCTCTGCCGGTTGTTTACCTGCAACAGGTCAGAGGTGGTTTACCTTACGATAGTGCAGCTTTCCTGCAAACCACCTGGAGGCAGGTTCAGATAAGCCATATTTCTAGAACCATTGTAAGGCTAGAAAGGGTACAGATTTGCTGAGCTGGGAACACTTCTTAGAGGTGCTATAACTCTGGCTTTCCAGCAGGGGGTGTCCTGTTCCGACAAAAGCGAGTCCTTTTTTCCCTGCTGCCCTTTTAGACAAGGAGACTAGATTTCCTTCTCTCTTGAAAGGGGGTTAATCTGTGTTCACAGCGTGGGGGAGGGTGGTGGTGGTGAGGGAAGAGGAGTCACCCAGGTGGGCATAACAGTGTTTAAAATCTGGTGTCCTTTTTGGAAAGGTAGACCAGTTGGGACTGGAGGAACCTCCTCAACTCCCTCGAAATGCAGGCTATAAATATGACCTTGCAGAAAGGAGAGAGCATGTGTGAGCTAGTCAGTGAGAGCAAGCAGAGTGAAAACAGCTGGGGGAAGAAAGGAAGGAGACCCAGCACCTGCAGATGGAAACCATGGCTTGCCTCCCAAAGCAGAGCTTTTGGTTGCCTTCATTACAACACTGAGTACAGACTGATATTTAATCTAATTTTCTCCAGAATTCCTGAGCAGCACCCATTCACTTATAATTTATAGCTACGGACCCCCAACTCAAGGGAACTGGGTTATGCAAGGGTTGCTAAGGAACGAAGGGAGACGCAGCAGGTAAGGCAGGGGTTGCCTAGTAACCAGGAGTCCCTCGGTGATGAAGTGGCCAGAGCAGGTCTGTAGACAGTCATCCCACACCACAGCCTCCTGAAAGTTCCTGTCTGTTGGCCCCTTGGCCCACAGCTGCCAAAGCATGCTTCTCTGCCTTTTCCCCACACTGTTGCGAATGAAAATCATACCCCCAAGTCCCTGAGTGCCCTTCCAACCCCTTGCTCCAACTGCTTCCTCCTTTCTCCCTCATCAGACTTCTAGAAGAATAGAGGCTAGCAGGCAGTAGGAATCTCATACTGGAGGAGGCAAAAGCCTCTGGGCCAACACTGGTGTGGAGCTGGAAAATGTGGGGATTAGGTAAAGGAGGGTCTCCTGGATATCTCCGGCATTTTTCCAGTTCATGGGGAAATGTCTTCACACCTGAGTCTACTATGACAGATCCTCCTCCTGCCTTCACATCTGTACATAGCTACATGGGCACAGGCTCTCCCTTCTGGGGACCTCCTGGGGGAGCGGGCTCCACACTGCAGTACAGCTGGGGCTCCATACACCCTTCCTTCAGAGAGCTTCACTTCAGCACAAGCCTGGAGGGGCCATTCAGAGCCATCATCACCTTTCTCAGCCAGGAGTCCCCATCCTCTACACTCCAAGCACATAGGTGTCTCAGCTTTTTCTTAAACACCCTGGACATGCACATCCTCTTCAGTCTGTCCCCCTAGACAGGCCCCTATCAAGACCTTCCTCAACCTTCCAGGTCCTGTTTATCTGCAGCTTCCCCAACTGAGACTTTCCCAGTCCCTTCAGCACTGACCCACCTTGCTGAGCACCCCCTGAGTTTCATGCCCAGGGCAGGGCTCAGGGCCCAAGAGGGAGAAGCCAAAGCCTGCCCTTCAGGAGCTCACGCTGGTTTGGGCAATCTCCTCATTCCTGATCCTCAGCTTCCTGGTTAGGATACTCCTTGGAAACTCTTTGTAAACTGAATGTTTATAATCAGAAAGCTTGTTTCTTTCTTTCTTTTTTTCCAGAAAGCTTGTTTTTTTAAAACAAAGTCCTTTGCATAGACTATCTCTGAGAAAATATTTGAAACTTGCAAATTTGCTTCTAAGAAGGAAATTGGGAGATTTAGTTTTCAAACTAATTTTGATTTGCTTAAATTTTAAAATTTACCATGAGCAAGTAATCTTTACTCTTAAACTTTTTAGTGTGAAATATAACACATATGTTAAAAGTATAGATGCATAGTATACATTATGAAAGTTTTTAGATACACAAAAGTCAAGAAATATAAAATCCACACGGACAGAAAGAAAGGAAGTCCTCCCAGCAACACTGATAAGCCCAGAAAGTTGAAACTTGCATGGGTGAATCACAAAGGATCCTGTTGTCTCTATTTCTTGGAAGTGAAATAATAGACCATGACATAGTCTGTCTCAAAACTTTCATAGTGACCTACACACACACACACACATACACGCATATATATATATATATATATATATATATATATATATATATATGTATATCTCCATGTGAACACCATGTAAGTATCACATCATAAAACACAACATTGCCAGCACTTGGAAACATTTTCTCTGATCATAGCCCTCCTTTTCTTTCTTTTTTTTTATTGTATAATTTCATTTATATGAAATGTCCAAGACAGGCAAATCCATAAGAAAACACTTTAATTAGTAGTTGCTAGAGACTTAGTTGGGGGAATAGAGGGTGACTGCTAATGGTTACAGGTTTCTTGGGGGCCATGAAAATGTTCTGGAATTAAATAGTAGTGATATTTGCACAATATGAATATATTAAAAACCACTTTAAAAGAATACATTTTATGGTATGTGAATTTATATTTTATTACAGTAATACTCATGGGGGAAAAAAAAACAGTAAAGCCTTCCCCATCACTCTTACTTCAGTCTTCCCATTTAATTAAGGATAAAAGCCAAAGACCTTTTAACTTAGGAGATCTGACTCTCTATTCACAAACTAGACCTCCTTTTATCTTTCCCTTCTTTGTTCCAGTCTAGCTGTGCTGCCTCCTGACTATTCCTGCTTCTCTGCCTTTTTAAAAATTATTATTAAATCATAGCTGTGTACATTAATGCGATCATGGGGCACCATACACTGGCTTTATATACTATTTGACATATTTTCATCACACTGGTTAACATAGCCTTCCTGGCATTTTCTTAGTTATTGTGTTAAGACATTTATATTCTACATTTAGTAAGTTTCGCATGTACCCTTGTAAGATGCACCACAGGTGTGATCCCACCAATCACCCTCCCTCTGCCCATCCTCCTCCTCCCCTCCCCTCCCTCTCCTCTTCCCCATATTCTTAGGTTATAACTGGGTTATAGCTTTCATGTGAAAGCCATAAATTAGTTTCATGGTAGGGCTGAGTACATTGGATACTTTTTCTTCCATTCTTGAGATACTTTACCAAGAAGAACATGTTCC